>JAXQQM020071850.1:0-91763 GCA_034641835.2 Pinus albicaulis | reverse complement strand
AGGATTACCATATGGTATTCTCCCATTTGGAATGGTAGTATTAGTGTGGGAATGTCCATGGTGACACAAGTTTAATGTTTTGTGGATATGTTGGTGGAATATGGGAGTCTTTTCTACCATTGGGTTTTTATCTCGGTGGTTTAGTGAGGCTTACGATCACCTCCATTAGGTCTTTGTAGTCTTAAAATATGTTGTTAGAATGACCAGTGTGTGTGCCTTCAAATGGAGGATGTATTTTCCCCTTCTACTTTTGATCCTTTCCTTTCGAGGTCACAAGTTTCAATTCCATCAATTCTCAAATTTTCCTGAATATTACTTTATGTATCTATTTTAATTCTGAGATACATGGTGTATGCTTCCCTAGGATTTATATTTGAATGGAAGAATAATGACAGGGAATAGGACTATTCAATGACTTTGGTTCGCCTTTATTTTTATGCTCTAATATTTTCTCTCAGGAATTCAAGTCTATTTTGGTTTATAAATGACATGGTTTCATTGTTGTACATGTTCATATTAACTAAATTAATTCATTTTTTTAAAGTGATCATGGCCCTCATTATTTTGTCTTACTATTAGTATCCATAGATTTGACACAACTTGGGAAGTTGATTTGTGATTTTATTTAGACCATTTGTTTCCACCTAATGGTTGAATGCCGGGAACTTATGGATTCCGTGAGGGAACACAACCGGTTGGACACAACCCTTCAAACAATGCAACAAAGAATCATCAATTCACTAGAAGGAATGCAATCTCCTCAAACTCGCGTTCACAGCCTGGTAGATGGATTGGACTCCTTACACTCTCATATCACAACCTACTAGATGAATTGGACTCCTTGCACTCTAAGATCGAGGACATGAGAACATGGTGGGGCAATAATGTAAATTATAAAGACAAAAGTGTCTCCTTTGATAATTACTCACATAATTAATGCCTAAAAATCTCAAGAAATGAGGACACAATGAGAAAATTATAAAAATGTATATTTTGGTAATTGTCACATAAATAATACCTACAAATCTCACAAAATGTAAATTTTGTTATTTTTTAATCTATTCTTGTATGTATATAAGAGATATGAGGAGATGAATATAAGAAATATGAGGAGATGAATATATAAAATATATAAGGATATTAATAACTCACATCACCTAAATAAATTTTATTTAGAAAGTAAAGATATACTAGATAAGTAGATAAATGTTTTTTCGAATTAATCACATTATTATAATTTGGTCGACGTTTCTAACCAACTAATGTGGTTCATCCTCAGGACAAGGTGAAGAAACCCATCGATCTTATTGAATAAATAGTATGGATGCATCATTTCCTGGTATTAGCCAAAGAAAACTAGGTGTTGAAAAACTAGTCGTTAGAAACTAGTTATTTAAAAACTAGATGTTAATAAATTAGTTAATAGGAAGTAATATAAATATTAGTAATTAATTTTTTTTTATTTTTTAATTAATAGATATTATAATAAAATATAACATATAAAAATTTTATGTAATTTTTAATATAAAATAGTTATTTTAGATATTTAATCATTTAAATATGAAAAAATAAAAATAAAAAAAAATTATGTAGAGAGAGTTGGAGTCCATCTCTTACACAACTTCCAACCATCATCTGTATTGATATTTTTAGCATGACGCTCAATGTCAATGGTTTCCCTAAGCTTCCTATGATTGAATTGGTCAACCTTAGCAATGAATTTGGAGACTTCAATGCATACATGCTGACAATATTTCTCCACATGTTCTGAATGAGCGAATGTGCGAGATCGATTGGGCCTAATGTCTACAACATGCTCCTAGATTATCTGTCCAATGGATCTGCCAATTTCACCAATATAGGACGTGCCACATGAACAAGGAATCATGAAAACACCCTTCATGTCTTTCGGTTCGATAGGGTCCTTAACAGATCTCAGAGAATTAATAATAGTAAAAAGGGGTTTATATTAAGAGGAGACATTATTCCTTCTTAGGACATGGGCAATATTTTTTATGACCCCTTGAATAAATGGGAGATGAACCTTGGAATAGGATCCACAGGAGTATATTTTCCATTTAATCCTTTATATGCCTTTCAAAAGGCCCTATGGCCCTTAGATCTACTATATTCATTATTCTCAAAAACCTCAAGAAGATGGGTTTTCTCCAACTCCTAGTGGTTTTTGTCAGAGATTCTAAGAGCACGGTTATCAAGAGTGCAAAGAACACAAAATTTCTGAGAAGGAAAATGATGAGAACCAGCATGAAGATATTGTTTTGTGTGTGTTTTCTTGTGAAAAAAAATGGTGGGAAATGGAACCATCCTCCATTATAGAGAGAATGATATCCAAGAAAGGAAGTGAACCATGAACCTCAACTTCAATGGTTAATTTGATGGAATCTGACAGGGAATTTAGGTGCCTAAGAAACAGATCTAACTTCTCCTGACCATGGGGCCAAATGACACAGGTCCCATCCATGAATATCTTCCATTTCCTAGGGTGAAATTGAGTCGAGACTAAGGCCTTTGATTCAAAATATTCCATAAAAAGGTTCATGACTACACTTGAGAGAGGGGATCCCATAGCAACACAACAAGTCTGATCATAGAACTCACCTTGAAAAATGAAAAAGGTTAAGGTGAGGTAGAGACCAACAAACTTAGAAGTGTCTTTGTCATAGATCTGCCTAACGACATCAATGGCTTCCTTGATGGGGATTTTGTTAAATAATGAAACAACGTCAAAGATGAATATTAATTCCCCAGGTTCCAACTTGACGTCCTTCCATTCATTCATGAGGGAGGATGAGTCCTTAACATAGGAGTCAGTGAGACCCGGAAGGCGTTTAAGCTTTTGGGCCAAGAATATAAAGGATGATAAGAGGGACCACCTATTGCATTAATAATAGGTCTCAAAGGGGCCCCTAATTTATGAATTTTTGGGAGGCCATAAATCCTAGGGGTGATGGGATTGCTCTCAATAAGCTTTCTAGAGAGAGGATTAAGAGAGGGATCCAATTTAATGGGCAGGGAAATCTCCCTAGAAATATTATTAAGGGGATTATTTTTAAGCTTAACGTAACTTCCACTATTTGAAATATGGTCTGACATTTTGCTAACATAGTCAGATTTATCCATATGACAATGGCACCACCTTTTCAGCCTTGAGGATTACAATGTTGGGGTTGTCCCTCGGGGATTTTAAGGCCATAACCTCGAGCTTGCTCAAGTTTCTTTTGGGAGGGTTAGCCTTCCTGAGAATAATGGAGAAATCTTGTCTAATAGTCTCCTTTACATTATTAGGAAGATCCTTAATGCCATATTCAATGCTGCAAAAAATGTCATCAGTAGGAATCTTCCTCGGGGCTAAGGCGAAATTAAGCCCCTTATTAAGGAGACTGAAAACAAAAGGGAAAAAATTAAGCTACAAAGTTTAATGATATTTTTAAAATTGGGGCCTTAATTTAAGCTAGAAAGGCCTTTAATGTATTAAATGGAAAATCTACTCATGTGGATCATGTTTCCAAGGTTCATCCCCTGTGTCCTCTGAAGGAATAATGTCTCCTCTTCATTTAAAACCCTTTGTCCTATTATAAATTTTTTAGGATCTGTCAAGGATCCTATCGACCCAAAAGACATGAAGGGTGTTTACATGATTCCTTGTTCATGTGGCACACCCTATATTGGTGAAACTGGAAGATCCATCAGATAGAAAATCCAGGAGCATGTTGCAGACATTAGGCACAATCGTTCTCGCACATCCACTCTTGTAGAACATGTGGAGAAATCTTGTCACCATGTATGCATTGAAGAATCCAAATTCATTGATAAGGTTGACCACTTCCATCATAGGAAGCTTAGCGAAGCCATTGAGACTGAGCGTCATGCTACAAATATCAATAGGGATGATGGTTGGAAGTTGAGTAAGAGATGGACTCTAGCTCTCTTTAGATAATTTTTTTTTTTATTCATATTTAAATAATTAAATCTATAACATAACTATTTTATATTAAAAAATTGCATAAATTTTTTTATATATTATATTTTATTATAATATTTATTAATTAATCAATAATTTTTTTTAATTCGTAATATTTCCTATTAACTAATTAACGAATTTATTAACTACTAGTTTTTTAACATCTAGTTTTTTTTGGCTAATATTTCCCAATGATGCATCCACACTATTTATTCAATAAGATGGATGGAATTATTCACCTTGTCCTGAGGAAAAACCACTTTAGTTGGTTAGAAACCTCTACCAAATCCTAATAATGTGATTAATCCCAAAAGACATTTATCTATTCTATAGATCACAAAGTCTCCGATCTAACAATATACTAGAGATAAAAATATTAGTTTTGATGGGAAACAATCTCTTTTATCTTAAATCTTGTACTTCAATTTCAATTTTTATCTCAATTTTTTTTTAAATTATATGTAATTAAATTTAAAAATAATATAAATTAAATTAAATTTAAAAGTATATAAAATTGATAAAATTATCATACATTTATAATGACATCATATAAAGGGATTAGTCAAAAATTAAAATTCATTTTTAACTCTAGAAAAAAAATCAATCCATAAAATAAAAAAGTAATTAATTTATGAAAATATATAACAAGTATAGCTCTGAAAATATATGACATTCCTTAATAGCTTATCACTACATATACATGTTATAATTTTAAATTACACCAACATACAAGGTAGGATATTTTCATGATAAGAAATGGCATCAAACTTGAAACAACGTTTGTGTGAAGTCAACCGAGGAGATGCATGACGAAAGATTGGAAATAAAAAATTATGGTGCATTACATTGGTCCGTCGTCTATAATGGTAGTTTTTAGATTTTTAGTTTATAACTAATATGTTGACAAACTTCGCGTAGCCGAAACATATACAAAATTCGTAGTTTTTTCATATTGGATCAGTTCAAAAAATTCTAGTAATTATGATATGCATCAGTTGGTTTCGTAAATATAACAATACCAAAGTAGACTTTGTCTAGATTATTTTAACATATTTTTTCTCAAAAGCAAAGTTTTCAAAGAATACACCAATGCGTTTGAACATGAATTTTTATGAATCCTTTGATTTTTAAATAACACACACTCAAAGAAATTTTAAGTTGACATATCAAATATGAATAAAAAAATTTCAAAAAATAGGTAATAGAAAGCTAATAAAATTTCTGACAAGTTTTATTTTTATCATAAAATGAAATTCTAAACAGAAAAATTGTTTTGGCTTGTAGAAAGTTAAAGAACAAAAAAAAAAAAAAAAAAAAAAATAAGTAAATAATTTTCCAAGAAAGGGAAAAAAGTGTAACCCAACTTCACATAATTTTCACCCGGATTTCAAACATTTTTTATTCCCAAATGTTTGGGTGGCTTGAGAGTAAGAGATCGAGTCTGCATGAATAATCTTATGGTTGTAAAACTATTATGTGCTTTAATTATAAGGAATTATGTTTAGTGGAAACAAGTTCTACACTACAAATATTTCTCCAGGGAAAGAAACTTTTATATCCTTCAAGCTCTCCCCAATAGGGGTTTCTCTCATGTGCAGAGGAAAATAGATGCCTCAATTATAATTATCAAATCAATATAAACGTGGGTCCTAGGAAATGGGAAGAAAATAAACTTTTGGTTTGAGAGCACCATGGAGGGCCAATATCTGGGCTCATATCTTCCCTCCATCCTCTTTTTGATTGGCTCTCTTCACAAAATAATATTCGATTAGGGGACATATCTTCTTGGTTTGAAAATGGTTCATGGGAATCTTGTAATTTGGGTTGTGTGCTGGAAACATTGAATGGGACATGCAAAGCTATGGAATCACTCCTAGCTTGGTGCACTCCAACCTCTATTGACGAGGAGTATTCTCATGGTTGGGGAACCTCCTATTCCACGATAAAAAGGGGGTACAAAGTTCTCTTGAATCTCGGCCTTATATATCTGCCTTCAAGGTGATGGGGTAATGTTTAGAATCCTGATTATCTCCCTAAGATAAATTTATTATGTTGGATCGTGGCTCACAAGAAAATTCTAACGGTGGAAAATATTGTAAAATGTGGAATTTTTCACCCTTTGTGGTGTGTATTATACATAATTGTTAGGAGAAAATAGATCATATTTTCCTCAATTGTTCCCTTTTCCAAGGTAGCTTTGGGATTGGTCTTCATCTTATATTCCAAATCAATTGGCCCGATAATATTTCAAATTTAATGGGGGATGGTCAAGGTGATATATTGTATTCTTTATAGGGAATAAGAAGACGAAAACGATATGAGGAAGCATCTTCAATAATTGTGTGTTGGAAGTTGTGGTTACCTAGAAATAACATTATCTTTCTAAATTAACTAGAAAAGCACTAGTGTAGATGAAAGGGATATTGGGATAAATGAGAAATATTTTGAGCTAAATAAGTAAAGGACAATGATTCAAATTTGGATGTCCAAGAAAAACATGGGTTAACTTGTTTAGTACTTCATCCTCTCCTAAGGACTTTCATAAACCCAAAGGGACTTGGAAAATGAGGTGCTCCAATGAGGAGTTCACGACATGGATTTCCCAATACAAGAAGTATAATTTATTTTTTTATGGGGTAGTGAAGGAAAATCCAGGAGTAGTAGGAGAAGATGGGAGGAGGGTTATTATTTACCCTAAGAAACACCAAGAAATCAAATTTTCTTTGGGATTGGGGAGGTCACTAATAACTTCGTAGACACATACTCTCAACAAGAGATTAAAACACGTGTTGAAATTACAATACAAGAGATAATAGTGGTTGGAGATTCTCTCGTTCTCTCTAGAATCCTAAATGGATCTCCCCTATCTAATCTCAATCTTGCTCTAATCATGAAAATGATTCTTCACCTATTTAGTCTCATTCCTAGAAGGAAATGTTATCATGTGTTAAGGGATAACATTGTTATAGCTAATGAATAGCCAAATTGGGCTACTCTCTCTCTAAATGAGAGCTCGTATGGAAAGGAAAAATCCTATGGGATTCACTCCCTTATGTATCATATGGATTGGATTAATTTTTCAATTAAAACCAAGCTAGGCCAAGGCAAGGTGGGTCACAAACCTTAGTCCCTCAACTGTCAACAAAGGCTATGTATGCAGTCTCCCCATCATGTAATATCTTCTCAATTTCTTGAAATGATTTGGAGTAAAGGGAACTGGATTAGCAGGGGGTGTGTAGGTTATAGTTGTGTGAGGGCTTCGCTCTCTAAGATGATGATCCAAAAACCTATGGCGAGGATGATGTCATGGCCTGGATGTTTTAGGGGAGGAACATAATCATATTATTGCTTAGATGATGAGGATAAAAGGAATGGTACTTCATAGAGGATGATAATTGCAGTAATGATGCAAATTTCAAGGGAAGGTATGGTAGAAATCAATGATTTTGTTTGGGAAACAAGGGAAGAGTGACACTGTCATTAGTTGGGAATGAATTTTAAGGCTTATAGTTAGGAAATTATATTTATGTGTGAAATTGTGGTGAGAACTTCAACCTACAGATCTTGACTCTTCCTTTGTAGCTCCTGGATCAGAGGTAAATCCACCCCACTCTCGCTACTTGGCTAATATTATTTTTATGATTTTGATTATGTTTGATGAATATCATTTGTTCTCCCATTTGGAATGGTAGTATTAGTGTGGGAATGTCCATGCTGACACAAGTTTAATGTTTTGTGGATATTTTGATGGAATATAGGAGTCTTTTCTACCATTGGGTTTTTATCTCAGTGGTTTAGTGAGGCTTACGATCACCTCCATTAGGTCTTTGTAGTCTTAAAATATGTTATGAGAATGACGAGTGTGTGTGGCTTCAAATGGAGGATGTATTTTCCTCTTCTACTTTTGCTCCTTTCCTTTCAAGGTCACAAGTTTCAATTCCATCAATTCTCAATTTTCTTGGATATTACTTTATGTATCTATTTTAATTCTGAGATACGTGGTGCGTGCTTCCCTAGGATTTATATTTTAATGGAAGAATAATGACAAGGAATAGGACTATTCAATGACTTTGGTTCGCCTTTTTTTTTATGCTCTAATATTTTCTCTCATGGAATTCAAGTCTATTTTGGTTTATAAATGACATAGTCTCATTTTTGTACATGTTCATATTAACTAAATTGATTCCTTTCTTTAAGTGATCATGAACCTCATTATTTTGTCTTAATATTAGTGTCCATGGAGTTGACACAACTTGGGAAGTTGAATTTTGCTTTTATTTAGACCATTTGTTTCCACCTAATGGTTGAATGACGGGAACTTATAGATTCCATGAGGGAACACAATAGGTTGTACACAACCCTTCGAACAATGCAACAAAGAATCATCGATTCACTAGAAGGAATGCAATCTCCTAAAACTCACGTGCACAGTCTGGTAGATGAATTGGACTCCGTACACTCTGAGATCACAACCTGCTAAATGAATTAGACTCCTTGCACTCTAAAATCAAGGACATGAGAACATGGTGGGGAAATAATGTAAATTATAATGACAAAAGTGTCTCCTTTGATAATTACTCACATAATTAATGCCTAAAAATCTCATGAAATGAGGACACAATGAGAAAATCATAAAAATGTATATTTTGATAATTGTCACATAAATAACACCTACAAATATCACAAAATATAAATTTTGTTATTTTTTAATCTATTCTTGTGTGTATATAAGAGATATGAGCAGATAAATATAAGATATATGAGGAGATGAATATATAAAATATATAAGGAGATTAATAACTCACATCACCTAAATAAATTTTATTTAGAAAGTAAAGATATACTAGAGTAGATACATTTATTTTCGAATGAATCACATTATTATAATTTGGTCGATGTTTCTAACCAACTAATGTGGTTCATCCTCAGGACAATGTGAAGAAACCCATTGATCTTATTGAATAAATAGTGTGGATGCATCGTTTCCCGGCATTAGCCAAATAAAACTAGGTGTTAAAAAACAAGCCATTAGAAACTAGTTATTTAAAAACTAGACGATAATAAATTAGTTAATTAGTTAATAGGAAGTAATATTAAATATTAGTAATTAAAATTTTTTATTTATTACTTAATATATAATATAATAAAATGTAACATATAAAAAGTTTTATGTAATTTTTAATATAAAATAGTTATTTTAGATATTTAATTATTTAAATATGAAAAAATAAAAATAAAAAAATTTATCTAGAGAGAGTTGGAGTCCAGCTCTTACACAACTTCCAACCATCATCTGTATTGAGATTTTTAGCATGACGCTCAATCTCATTGGCTTCCCTAAGCTTCCTATGATTGAAGTGGTCAACCTTAGCAATGACTTTGGAGTCTCCAATGCATACATGGTGACAATATTCTCCACATGATCTGCAAGAGAGGATGTGCTAGATCGATTCGGCCTAATGTCTGCAACATGCTCCTAGATTATCTGTCTAATGGATCTGCCAATTTCACCAATATAGGGCATGCCACATGAAGAAGGAATCATGAAAACACCCTTCATGTCTTTCAGTTTGATAGGGTCCTTGACAGATCTGAGAGAATTTATAATAGTACAAAGGGGTTTATATTGAGAGGAGACATTATTCCTTCTCAGGACATGGGCAATATTTTCCGTGACCCCTTGGATAAATGGGAGATGAATCTAGGAATAGGATCAACACGAGTAGATTTTCCATTTAATCCTTTATATGCCTTTCAAACGACCCTATGGCCCTTAGATCTACTATACTCATTATTCTGAAAAACCTCAAGAAGATGGGTTTTCTCCAACTCCAAGTGGTTTTTGTCAGAGATTCTAAGAGCACGGGTATCAAGAGTGCAAAGAACACCAAATTTATGAGAAGGAAAATAATGAGAACCGGCACGAAGATATGGTTTTATGTGTGTTTTCTTGCGAAAAAACTTAGTGGGAAATGGAACCATCCTCCATTATAGATAGAAGGATATCCAAGAAATGAAGTGAACCATGAACCTCAACTTCCATGGTGAATTTGATGGAATCTGACAGGGAATTTAGGTGCCTAAGAAATAGATCTAACTTCTCCTGACCATGGGGCCAAATGACACAAGTCTCATCCATGAATATCTTCCATTTCCTAGGGTGAAATTGAGTTGAGGCTAAGGACTTTGATTCAAAATATTCCATAAAAAATTTTGCGACTACACTTGAGAGAGGGGATCCCATAGCAACACAACAAGTCTTCTCATAGAACTCACCTTGAAAACTGAAAAATGTTAAGGTGAGGCAGAGACCAGCAAACTTAGAAGTGTCTTGGTCAGAGATCTACTTAACAACATCAATGGATTCCTTGATGGGGATTTTGTTAAATAATGAAACAACATCAAAGATGACTAATAATTCCCCAGGTTCCAACTTGAGGTCCTTCCATTCATTCATGAGGGAGGATGAGTCCTTAACATAGGATTCGGTGAGACCCATAAGGTGTTTAAGCTTTTGGGCCAAGAATATAGCAAGATGATAAGAGGGACCACCTATTTCGTTAATAATAGGTCTCAAAGGGGCCCCTAATTTATGACTTTTTAGGAGGCCATAAATCCTAGGGGTGAGGGTATTTCTCTCAATAAGCTTTCTAGAGAGAGGATTAAGAGAGGGATCCAATTTAATGGGCAGGGAAATCTTCCTCGAAATATTTTTAAGGGGATTATTTTTAAGCTTAACGTAACTTCCACTATTTGAAAGATGGTCTGACATTTTGCTAACATAGTCATATTTATCCACAATGAAAATGGCACCACCTTCTCAACCTTGAGGATTACAATGTTGGGGTTGTCCCTCAGGGATTTTAAGTCCATAACCTCGAGCTTGCTCAAGTTTCTTTTGGGAGGGTAAGCCTTCCTGAGAATAATGGATAAATCTTGTCTAATAGTCTCCTTTACATTATCAGGAAGATCCTTAATGCCATATTCATTTTTGCAAATAATGTCATCAGTAGGAATCTTCCTCGGAACCAAGGAAAAATTAAGCCCCTTATTAAGGAGACTGAAAACAAAAGGGAAAAATTTAAGCTAGAAAGTTTAATGATATTTTTAAAATTGGGGCCTTAATTTAAGCTAGAAAGGCCTTTAAAGTATTAAATGGAAAATCTACTCGTGTGGATCATGTTTCCAAGGTTCATCCCCCATGTCCTCAAAAGGAATAATGGCTCCTCTTCATTTAAACCCCTTTGTACTCTTAGAAATTCTTTAGGATCTGTCAAGGACCCTATTGACCCAGAAGACATGAAGGGTGTTTACATGATTCCTTGTTCATGTGTCATGCCCTATATTGGTGAAACTGGAAGATCCATCAGACAGAGAATCCAGGAGCATGTTGCAGACATTAGGCACAATCGATCTCGCACATCCACTCTTGCAGAACATGTGGAGAAATCTTGTCACCGTGTATGCATTGAAGACTCCAAATTCATTGATAAGGTTGACCTCTTCCATCATAGAAAGCTTAGGGAAGCCATTGAGACTGAGTGTCATGCTACAAATATCAATAGGGATGATGGTTGGAAGTTGAGTAAGAGATGGACTCTAGCTCTCTTTAGATATTTTTTTTTTATTCATATTTAAATAATTAAATCTCTAACATAACTATTTTATATTAAAAATTACATAAAACTTATTATATATTATATTTTATTATAATATTTATTAATTAATCAACAATTTTTTTTAATTAGTAATATTTCCTGAGAACTAATTAAAGAATTTATTAACTACTAGTTTTTAAATGGTTAGTTTTTTAACAGCTAGTTTTCTTTGGCTAATATTGCCCAATGATGCATCCACACTATTTATTCAATAAGATGGATGGACTTCTTCACCTTCTCGTGAGGACAAACCACTTTAGTTGGTTAGAAACCTCTACCAAATCATAATAATGTGATTAATCCCAAAAGACATTTATCTATTTTATAAATCACAAAAATCTTTGATCTAACAATACACTAGAGATAAAAATAGTAGTTTTGATGAAAAACAATCTCTTTTATCTCTTAAATCTTGTATTTCAATTTCAATTTTTAGTTCAAACTTTTTTTAAATTATATATAATTAAATTTAATAATAATATAAATTAAATTAAATTTAAAAGTATAGAAAATTGATAAAATTATCATACATTTGTAATGACATCATATATATATATATATATATATATATATATATATATATATATATATATATATATATATATATATAAAGGGATTAGTCGAAAATTAAAATTCATTTTTAACTCTAGAAAAAAAAACCAATCCATAAAATAAAAAATTAATTAATTTATGAAAATATATAACAAGTATAGCTCTGAAAATATATGACATTCCTTAATAGCTTATCACTACATATACATGGTTTACTTTTAAATTACACCAACATACAAGGTAGGATATTTTCGTGATAAGAAATGGCGTCAAACTTGAAACAACGCGAGGAGATGCATGGTGAAAGATTGGAAATAAAAATCAATTGTTTAATTCAATTTTATATCTAAAAGTTTCAAAATATTTTGGAAAATTACAATAGATTCATCTTAAATATGGATGAATCTATGAAGGCCCTTCTGTCTCAATTGACCCGATGCACTCCTCTGAACAAACCTTATCTTTATGTTTATGCAAAGCGTGCCCTTTTTTGAATTTCCCGATAATTCTGTTTTATGTTTAAAATATGGATGGTCTTCCTTTGAACAAACCTTCGCCCGCCAAGATGTTGGAATGTAATTCCAACTGCCGATCAAGTTGCAGGCGGCAACAAATCAGCACAGCGCGCAGGATGGAGGCAGCATGGTCGATCAGGCGTGGAGTTAAATCGACAGCACGTTGACAGGTAATCAACGGTGTGCGGGGGGTCAAATAGCGCGACCGTTAACGGAACCATACCCCCCGCAGTTGACCAGCCAAGGGGCCGTTGACCACAAATGTGCGGCTGTGGTTTAGTGCGGGGGGTCACCCATTTGATGGGTACGGCCAGAACCTTACCCCCCGCAACCACCAACTTTGAGGTGGCTCCGCCACATGTGCACAGCGCGCCACCATTCCGCCTCCACCGCCGCGGGAAAAGTCTGCCACCATGCAAATTGGAAATTAACGCAGAAATTTTTAATGGTGCCACGATTCAAATTTGCCATAAATTTTTTTTATGCAGTGCTGACAGAAATTTAAGGCACCATTAATGTTATTTTTCAAGCGGTAGAATTTTGTGATTTTAGTCAACAAATCACATTAATTGAATTTAGATATTTTGGTTATAAATATAGAACAGAATTATAATTTCTGTTGTTGCTGATATATAGAACAGTGAAGTTCTATTTTTATGTAATATGCACAGCAATGCTTTGAGTTTTTTTTTAAAAGACAGAGTGCAGAATTAATATACACAGCAGTGTATATCTGTTTTGAAAAACAGAGAGCTATTTTTAATAGACAGAGATTTACTGTATGAACTGTGCTTAGAAGCAGTCCAATAACAATTTGTAATTCCTCTGCAGTGAGGAAAAATTGTAACAAGTTTTTTTTAATAGAATTTTTTTTATGAGAAAATCTGTCACTGTGTCTGCAAATTTTTAAATATTTTCTCTGTGTTAGAGAGGGAGTTTATTCTCCATTGTTAATTCTGGAAACTTCAAAATTCCAACATGGTATCAAAGCCAATTCAGGCTATTTGAAGGTCAAATAAGCTGAAGAAAAGGAGTTCATTTTTGCAGAAGCCTCTCCAGCAGTGTGAAGGTTCAATCAAGAAGAATTCGAAGGTATTTCTCTATACAGTTCTGTGTTACTGTTGCAGAACAGGTTGTTAATTAAAACACACAGTCAAGTTTTTTTTATCATAGTTAGAGTGCAGAATGGCAAGCTCCAGCACAGGTATGAGTTTGGGAAGTGTCCATCTCCCACAATTCAATGGAAAGAATTATGATTACTGGTCAATAACTATGAGGGCTTTATTTACCTCACAAGAATTATGGGAATTAGTTGAGGATGGCTTTGAAGAGCCAGCAAATGAAGCAGAGTTTTTTCTTTTAACTCAGGCAGAAAGGGAGTCACTGAAGAACAATAAGAAGAGAGATGCCAAGGCTCTTTTCTTCTTGTATCAAGCAGTGCATGAGAGTGTGTTTCCGAGGATAGCAGCAGCCAAGAAATCCAGTGAAGCATGGGAAACTCTCAAGACAGCTTATCAGGGAATGGAGAAAGTGAAGACAGCAAAACTTCAGTTGCTGAGGAGAGACTTTGAGACTCTCTGCATGAAAGAGTCATACACTATTGACTCATTCTTCACTCATGTGATTGGCATGGTTACACAAATTAGATCACATGGAGAGACTCTTGAGGACAAGAGGATTGTTGAAAAACTCTTGAGAAGTTTACCCTCAAGATTCGATGTGATTGTCACCACCATAGAAGAGACAAGGGATCTCACAAAATTTTCAGTGGATGAATTACATGCATCACTGATTACCCATGAACAGAGATTGAGTAGGAGTGAAAACTCATCTCTTGAACATGCTTTTAAGTCCCAGATGTCTTTCGGAAGAGGAAGAGGGCAAGGCAAAGGAAGAGGAAGAGGCAGAAGCCAAAACAGAGGTGGAAGGAACAACCCTTCACACTCAAATGGAAGGGGCAGCAATCAGCATCAAGGCCAAGGCAGCAGCCAGCAGAATGATCAAGGACAAAGGTATGATAAATCCAATGTTCAATGTTACAATTGTAAGAAATATGGTCATTATGCTAATGAATGTAGAAAGAAGAAACAAGATATGAGAAGTGGAACTAGTGCAAATTTCACAAAAGAAAATAGCAGCCAAAGTAATTTGTTTTTAGCTTGTAATATGGCTGAAGAAAAGAGTGAAGACTTATGGTTTCTAGACTCCAGTTGTAGTAACCATATGACAGGAAACTTAGCAATGTTTTCTATGTTAGATAAAAGTGTGCAGTCACAAGTCACACTAGGAACTGATAGCAAAGTTTCTGTTATGGGAAAAGGAGATGTAAATGTTTTAACAAGATTAGGTGCAAAGAAAACCATAGCAGATGTTTATTATGTTCCAGGAATGAAGTGCAACCTCTTAAGTATTAGACAGCTTTTCCATAAGGGGTATAATGTTTTCTTTGATAATGATGTTTGTACCATCATGGATAAACCACCCAGCAAAGCATGTATTGCTGAAGTGAAGATGACAAGGAACAGGATGTTCCCTCTCAGAATGAGAGCAGACTTGAAGAATGGTGAAGAGAAAGCAGCAGTTGCACAAGAGACTTTCCAAAGCGAACCAAAGGATGATAATTGGTTATGGCACTTGAGATTTGGTCATCTCAACTTTGGAGGTCTTAACTTGTTGAACAGAAAAGGAATGGTAAGTGGTTTACCATTAATAGAGAAACCGGACAGCCTTTGTGAAGGTGGTATTCTTGGGAAACAACACAGAGAAAGTTTTCCTTCCGGGAAAAGCATAAGGGCAAAAGCACCCTTAGAGATTGTCCACTCAGATGTGTGTGGACCGATGCAAACTCCATCACTTGCTAGCAGCCACTATGTCTTAACATTTATAGATGGTTTTACAAGAAAAACTTGGGTTTACTTTTTGAAAAAGAAAAGTGAAGTGTTTGAAAAATTCCGCAATTTCAAAGCACTTGTTGAGAACCAGAGTGGGCTGCATATCAAGGTCTTAAGGACTGATAGAGGAGGTGAGTATATATCTAAATATTTTCTACGGTTTTGTAGAGAAAATGGTATTCATAAACAGTTTACAACTAGATATACACCGCAGCAAAATGGAGTGGCCGAAAGGAAAAACCGAACCATAATGGACATGGCGAGGAGTATGCTTAAGGCAAAGCATTTGCCGAATGATTATTGGGCTGAAGCTGTACATTGTGCAGCGTATATTTTGAACAGGTGCCCTACAAAGGCAGTTATGAACAAAGTGCCGGAAGAGGCATGGAGTGGCGCAAAACAAAGTGTCACACATATGAAGGTTTTCGGATGTGTGGCTTATGCACACATTCCGGATCAGCTAAGGAAGAAGTTGGACAGCAAGGGGGAGAAATGTATTTTCATTGGATACAGTGAGGAATCCAAGGCATACAGATTATATAACCCATCCAGCAAGAAGTTTCTTGTGAGCAGAGATGTTCAGTTCATTGAAGAGGAAGCTTGGGATGGAAGCATAGAGAAAACAGTGAATGTTAAACACTGTTTATCTCATGATGACAATGATGATGAGTTGGCTGAAATACATCCCCAAACAGCAACACCAACACCGCAGAGTACACCCTTGAGGAGAAATGAAAGTGCTTCTCCAAGCACACCACAAGGAGGAAATTCAAGTGCTTCTTCAAGCACTTGTACACCTACTGAAAGAGGTAAGAAATTCAGAAGTTTGAAAGAAATTTATGAACAAGATATAGCTAATGAAGGTATCAATTCTTTGTTTGCTTTATATTGTCATGTTGATGATCCTGTTCATTTCGAAGAAGCCATCAAGGATGAGAAATGGATAGAAGCTATGGATGAGGAACTTAATGCCATAGAGAGGAACAAAACTTGGGATTTGGTTGAACTCCCAAAAGGTAAAGATGTCATTGGTGTTAAATGGGTCTACAAGATCAAGAGTAATGCTGAAGGCAAGATAGAGAGACACAAGGCAAGGCTTGTTGTCAAAGGCTATAAGCAGAAGCATGGCATAGATTATGAGGAAACTTTCGCACCGGTTGCCAGGATGGAAACCGTGAGAGCAGTGTTGTCCATAGCAGCATAAAACAAGTGGAAAGTTTACCAAATGGACGTGAAGTCGGCATTCCTAAATGGAGTGTTAATGGAAGAGGTTTACATTGAACAACCTCTCGGCTATGAGAAGAAAGGCCAAGAGCACAAAGTGTGCAAGTTGAAGAAGGCTCTTTATGGGCTGAAGCAAGCGCCAAGAGCATGGTACAGTAGGATAGATTCATATCTACTGGAAAATGGTTTTGAGAAGTGTGAGGGAGAACCCACCCTCTACATCAAAGAACAAGATGGTAAAATCTTGATTGTAGTCTTATATGTTGATGATGTTATTTTTACAGGTAATGATGATTGCCTTATTGAACATTTCAAAACAGTCATGAAAGAAGAATTTGAAATGACTGATATGGGTTTGTTGAGATACTTCTTGGGAATAGAAGTAGAACAAGATGAAAGTGGGATTTTTATCTCACAAGCAAAGTATGTTAATGAGGTACTTGAAAGATTTAACATGCAGGAAAGCAAAGCAGCTATCACTCCCACGGTGATGGGATTAAAACTCAGCAGAGAGGACAGCAGCAAGGATTTTGATCCTAGTTTATACAAGAGCATAGTTGGCAGCCTTATGTATTTGACTGCAACTAGGCCGGACATAATGCATGCTGTTAGTTTGATTTCCAGGTTCATGGAAAAGCCAAAAGATACACATTGGCAAGCAGCAAAAAGGATTTTGAGGTATGTTAAAGGTACAAAGAAATTTGGTATTTTTTATACTACTTCAGAAAGTTCAGATTTAGTTGGATACACGGACAGTGATTGGGCTGGAAGTGTTGATGATCGGAAGAGCACTTCCGGTTATGTTTTTCACATGGGTTCAGGAGCCATTTCATGGGCTTCTAAGAAACAGCCCATTGTAGCATTGTCTACGGCAGAAGCAGAGTATGTGGCAGCTACAGCAGCAGCGTGTCAAGCAATTTGGATGCGGAAAATGTTGAGAAGCTTATGTCATGAACAGGTAAAAGGGACAGTGATATTTTGTGACAATAGTTCAGCTATTGCATTGTCTAAAAATTCTGTTTTTCATAAGAGGACAAAACACATTGACACCAAGTTTCACTTCATACGTGAATTGGTTAACAATGGCGAGATAGTTTTGCAACATTGCAGAACGGAGGATCAATTTGCAGATATCCTCACAAAGCCACTTGCGCAGAAAAGCTTTGAACATTTCAGAAAATGCATGGGTATGCAAGAAAACCCAGCAGTTGAAATTAAGGGGGAGTGTTGGAATGTAATTCCAACTGCCGATCAAGTTGCAGGTGGCAACAAATCAGCACAGCGCGCAGGATGGAGGCAGCATGGTCGATCAGGCGTGGAGTTAAATCGACAGCACGTTGACAGGTAATCAACGATGCGCGGGGGGTCGAATAGCGCGACCGTTAACGGAACCATACCCCCCGCAGTTGACCAGCCAAGGGGCCGTTGACCACAAATGTGCGGCTGTGGTTTAGTGCGGGGGGTCACCCATTTGATGGGTACGGCCAGAACCTTACCCCCCGCAACCACCAACTTTGAGGTGGCTCCGCCACATGTGCACAGCGCGCCACCGTTCCGACACCACCGCCGCGGGAAAAGTCTGCCACCATGAAAATTGGAAATTAACGCGGAAATTTTTAATGGTGCCACGATTCAAATTTGCCATAAATTTTTTTATGCGGTGCTGACAGAAATTTAAGGCACCATTAATGTTATTTTTCAAGTGGTAGAATTTTGTGATTTTAGTCAACAAATCACATTAATTGAATTTAGATATTTTGGTTATAAATATAGAACAGAATTATAATTTCTGTTGTTGCTGATATATAGAACAGTGAAGTTCTATTTTTATGTAATATGCACAGCAGTGCTTTGAGTTTTTTTTTTTTAGACAGAGTGCAGAATTAATATACACAGCAGTGTATATCTGTTTTGAAAAACAGAGAGCTATTTTTAATAGAGAGAGATTTACTGTATGAACTGTGCTTAGAAGCAGTCCAATAACAATTTGTAATTCCTCTGCAGTGAGGAAAAATTGTAACAAGTTTTTTTTAATAGAATTTTTTTTATGAGAAAATCTGTCACTGTGTCTGCAAATTTTTAAATATTTTCTCTGTGTTAGAGAGGGAGTTTATTCTCCATTGTTAATTCTGGAAACTTCAAAATTCCAACACAAGAATCAGCAGAATAATGCGACCGACCTACGCGCTTTGAAATTTTTTTATATTAATTACTCCACGCTCAAGCATCTGTATTTGAACACAGGACGAGTGACTCTCTGGAGTCGGGAGCTAATATACTCAGTATCCAGCGTTACTAACAAAACCTCAAGATGATGATGATATTTATAGGTTTTGTGGTCCAATTTCGAGCAAGATGATGTAACTTCTAGATTTGATTTACTCATATTTTATAGTTATTAAGTTGATATTATAATAACTTTATTTTATGATGATAATGATGGTGGTTAACATCTAGTGAGACCAATTTTTGAAAAAAAAAGAGTTATTTAGATTAATTTAAGATTTTATACCTATGTCTAAAAAGCTTAGAAAGAAACCTGCCAAACTCACTATAATTTTGACATCTTAATTAAAAAGCTTAGAAAGCTTAGAAAGAAACCTCCCAAACTCACTATAATTTTGACATCTTAATTAATTAGAGAATATATACCAAGGCTTAACCTCCTTTTCTAATTGGTTTAATGTTTTATATGTGTTACCTCTCCAATTCGCCATATAGATAGGTGTAGTGATATCTTTCAATTCCGCTCACCCTCTTTTGGATTTGAATAATTTCCTCTGTATCAACGTTTAGCTACACATTTTTAATTGTTCCTTTTATTCTTTTTTCTTCTTGTTTTGTTGTATGGTTCCAGGGAGGAGACGCCTGGATTTTTCTTCGGGTCTTTACAGGTAAAAATTGAATTTCTTCTGAACGAAATTCCATGTGAAACCCGATTGGGATCAAGACGGTATTCCTGTCTAATTCCTGTCGGTTTATTTGCGCATTTTGCAGGTAATAACTATTTCCTCGGTGCTATATCTTGGCGTCTTGCCTTCAAAATTATTCTGCTATTTCTGATGTCCATCTCCCCCATGATGGGGTTTTCAGGCTGGTAGTTTTTCTTATAACAGAAGCTGCTACATTTTGTTGTCTCTTGGGAGTGCCTAATGTCACGAATGCTATATATTTTATTTTGTATAATCCCAGGGATTCCAATTTATAACTTCCTTGAAGAGGCACTGTAATTAAATTTCAGTTTCTCCTTTTATATATTGTGAAGACCCGTGTTACGTCAATTGAGCTCCGACCTTAGTTTATCATTCATGCATTTTCTGTTCCAAGAGTTTCCAGTTTATTGGCCTAATTGGTCTGTAATTTTAAATGGTTAACTTAGATACTATTCTTCGTTTAATTATTCTTGAACTTCTACTTATGATTTCTTAAATGGAACTAGATGTACGCTTAACCTCACGGTTAGAGTTTTAACTACTTTGTTATATGTTTGATTTACCATGTTTTCGTGTTTCAGCTGAATAATGCATATGTTCTCTATGTTTTCATCTTTTTTCATAAAGTCTTGTACTTTGTTTACTATAATTATAAATATCTAAGGGTTACAAACATACTCTTTTTTTTCTTGGTTTAATAATTAATCTTTATTTCAACTACCCCTTAAGGAAAAATCCATTCGCCGCTCAAGGCAGTGTCTTCCGCTATACTGCCTCGAAATTTTCTCTGTTTGGATTTTGCTTACCCTGACCGCACATATACCTTCAGATGTCATATTTATTATTATAGGGTGTGTAAATATGCGAGTTAACCACTAATTACTTCAAACATACTCCTAATTACTACCTTTCCTACTAAGAAGAAATCGTAAAATAATAATGGAGGAATAAAAATTTGGATGTAATAAGAGTTTTATTGTAATGCTTTAACATCTTTATCTGTGCTTAACTTCGACACATACATTATCTTGTTGGAGTTAGTACTATTATGACAATAGATAAAAGATACCGCACTAGAAACGACGAGTATCTCATAGTCCTATAATTGTTCGGTAACTGAATCTATGCTTTTCTTTCAACCTCCATATTGTTCTTGTGTTCTTTTAAAATGCTAATTTGATATTCGTTTTCTAAAATCCTATAAATTACTGAGTATTACCCTCAGCATACCAACTTTTCTTTATCTCTTAATTTCACTTATAAACCAATTTACCGTTAATAGAGTACATACATTCCATCACAGCTTCTAATTCAGATTCACTATACCTATAGGAATAAAGTATACTCAGCTTTCAAGAAGAGGTTTCCACTTCAACTACTAAATATCCATGTTTCCTTAGTAAATACAACTTTATAGGAATTTAGGTTTATTAATCTAAACTCTGGCTTGCTATACTAAAGTTCAACTATTAAGTATCTATGTTTCCGTAGTAGATAAAACTTTATAGGAATTGAGGTTTATTAATCTGAACTCTGGTGTGCTATACTAAACTCCAGATAATAATAGTCATTCTACGATCATAGCTTCATTACATATCAACGCTGGAAACTAAACCTATAATTAAATAATTTCGTAATATTAACGATATAAATAAAGGATTTTAACGATTAAATTCATTCATCACAATTAATTATAGTAATAAATTTAGTTAAAAAATAATAATTTTAATTTATAATTGTTTTGGGTAAAATTAAATATGACAGGTTACATAACAGATTTTACATTGAAATTATGATTTTGAGAGTTATATATATATATATATATATATATATATATATATATATATCATTGAACATAGAATAGATGGTGAAAATGTGTTCTATTAAGGTACTGTTAGAAATTCAATGGAAAAAATCTACCTATTCGTGTTCAAGTGATTTTGATGACTTGGATAACCTATATAATTACTCAAAATACCTAATATATATATATATATATATATATAGTAAATTTCACTTGACACAAGACATTTACATTTTTTTAGGTTTTTCCCAAATCAATATATGTGTACACACAAGATGTAACAATTTTTTAAACTTATTTATTAATTTGATAATTTTAAAAATTAAATAATTATATATATATATAGAAAGAAAGTTAAAAACAATAAATATTTATTTGATTTTCACTAAAATGTTATAGAAAGAGATAAATAAAAATATTATAACAAGTTAGAAATGCAATAACACATAGGCACTATAAATTATTTTAGAAACTCTTGGAGAAAAAAAGCTCTTAATAACACATTTTTTATTCTTTGGCCCAAAAGTGTCTCGGAAATACCATGAGAAAATCCATGGGTTATTGAAACATCAACCTTGTAAACTACCAATGAAAAACTTGTTAATGATGATATCAAATTGACTCTATGACCTAGCTTTTCCTAACAATTACACCCTTAAAGTTGTCTTGGTAAGATTAACTTGATATCTTTGTTGAAGCTCATATAAAAAAGTTACCATCCATTGGAATACATGGGTCTCTAATTGTTGTATCCTCTAGTTTTTTAGACCACCTTTTCGACACATCCTTCGTCAATCATCTCTCATTCCTGCCTCAAGATAGCATAAGAGTACATGTGCCACCCTCATATCTATTCAAGTGGTATACCTATTCAAGTGGTCCATTAGACAACTACATAACTAGATGTGCCATAACAATACAACATGTATAATTCACTAATAACTCAAATTACTCCTATTTATTCAAGTGATTCATTCCACAAACTGTTCCTGTATTTTTTCTATATGCTACCATGTTATAACATATATATTTGAATAATAAACTTCCCAACAACATTGAGAAATACATCACTTTTATAACTAAACTTTACCACCTAGAAAAAAAGCCACTCCATAATGACTTAACTCCTTCCAAAATCCTCAACATCATTAATTCTATTTACATTCTCTCTAAATAAATAAACATTTTATAACTACATCTCCACCTAAACCTGAAAAACATATGAAATGGGAAAAAATAAAAAACGATATAATGAAATATTACATTTTATGAATAGATTTTACACCTAGCATTATAACAATGTAGAATCAATTTCTTAATATAGTTTATCTATCACATTCTTTCCATGTGTTTTTTAAATGAGAATCCAGGAATCTGCTACCAAATATGTTTGATGCTAATAAGGGGCCACTAGGAAAGGTTTGTTTGGTCCATTAATGTAAGAAAAATAAATAAATTAATATGTGAATATATCTAATGTAATTATGTATAATAAAATTAAATAATATTATAAAAATAATAAAAAATAAATTAGTAGTTCATGCACATAGTGTGATTAGTAATAGCATAGTCTAAAAAGGCCACGTTTTCACCTAAAATCTAGCAATGATTTTCAGAAAATCTGGCAAAGATTTGCTCATAATCTTGTTTACTGTTGTTAAACTTTAATATTTTGAGTGTCCTAAAAGTTTTTAATAGCGCTGAATCTATTTCCAGCATAAAAAATGGATTCTAAACACTCCAAGCACAAGATTTTAAAAAAAACTATTTCAGGGACTCTGTAAACAACTTCATTAGTGATTACAATCATCTTATCCCGCAAATAGACTCTCCGACAATGACAACGACAATGCCAATGTCAACGTCAACGAGATCATCTTTTCGGAAGAGTCATTATTGGACAAGCGAAAAAAGGACACGCAATTGTAACAAAGGACGAATATGTGATGGGTGGATTGAGACAGAAAGGCCTGCATCGCGGCCGATCGGGTCGATTGTCATGCGGAGAAAGAGGCCGCGTACATCGGATTTGAGTGTCGACTGTGATTTTCAGTGTAGTTTTCCAAGCATATTTTGAAATTTGACAAAATAGAATTGAATAAAACAATTGATTTCTATTTTCGCCATTGACTCCAATCTATCCTCGTGCACCTCGTCGGTTGACTTCACACAAACTTTAACACAAGTTTGACGTCATTTTTTATCACGAAAATAACCTTTCACACGAAGGTTGTTTCAAGTTTGACGTCATTTCTTATCACGTAAATAGCCTACCTAGACGGTGATCATTATTTCCCACGCTGTAGGTTATGGCGAAGCTTATAGTCCATCTCCCTATAATGAGTTGGGGGAGGAAATGTCCTCTGCAAAATTATGTACGTGCTAATGTAGGTAATTCTTGCCTCTGCGTGTTTATGGGCATATGGGTAACATATAAATTTAAATCGAAGTTGTTCGATTAGCTTGTGAAATAGCCTGGACCGTAGAAAATAGCCAGAATCTGGTCAGCGAAAACTCAAAAAATCAGGTGCTTGGAGTGTTTAGAATCCATTTTTGATACTGGAAATGGATTTAACACTATCAAAAACCCTTAGGGCACTCAAAATACTAAAATTTAACAACTGTAAACAAGATTCTGGGCAAATTTTAGCCGGATTTTCTGAAAATCATAACCGGATTCTGGGTGAAAATGTGGCATTTTTAGACTACTCGATTTAAATCTAATGGTGGGCATATACTATCTCCACTAGCATTAAATAATCTATAGCCTCAATCTATAGCCTCAGAAATATGTGTTTGTTTACCTAGACTAACAATGTCGTTGAGATTTTTTTTTTAACCATATATATTTAGTGATAAGCTATTAACTAATGTTATATATCTTTAGAACTAACTTAATTAATTAACGAATTTATGGATTTATTTTGTTTTTCAAATTTATGTTAGATTTAAATTGAATTTTAATGATGGATGAATCTTAATATAACATCATTTCATTAAATAAATAATTTTTCTTATTAAATTTAGGTTTTTTTTTCTTATAGTTAACTTCAAGTCTTTCTCATGCATAAACCTCTTATTTTTTCTTTATCTATATCTTGTCAAATTATTTGAATGTGTTCTCCAAGTTTTTATTCCTTGATTTGCTAAATATTTGAGTTAAACTATGTTAAATTAGTTATTTTAGGCAATCCATGAGTTTTCAAGTTTTAGCTAGACTTTTGATTGTAGTTCTAAGTTTGGTGAGTGATATATTTGGATAAGCTATCGAATATGCTGCCAATAAATTCATGCCACTATATTTTTCCTTTAATCCCTTGCCTCTTTGTATATTGGCCCCTTTGGCCCATATGATCAAGGAGTTGTAAGCTCGGCCTTAGTCCCTAAGCACTTATCAAACCTGCGCCTTTGATCATTATGTCGCATAGAATCAAGTTCTTGTCCTTAAGGGTTGGCCCCGACTCCTTTATCCCGACACTATTTCATAAACACCTCTGGGGTGTGCCTTGGGGGATAACATATCGCATGGGACATCCTTTCCACCTTCTCCCATTGGTTGCCACTGATCAAATGTATTATCGTTGTGTTCCAGAGTGTGTCAGCCCAGAAGCTCTCCACTGCGCTATCATAAGTTACGTTTGGGGTCTAGGGATCAAGATGAGTTGTCCCAGTGGGTCCACCCATTTCACCTACAAACCAATAAATGAAAATTCAGGCTTAGCTATCACTGACATCTTCCACTTACGTCTGACTCCTAGTCACCTCGTAGGTCCTCCTATGTGCACTGCTTGATGCCTTCTAGGATCAAGCTTACAGGATGATTTCATGCTTACGTCATCTCCGCCATGTGGCACCTCGAGAGTGTGACACATGTTGCCTTGATTTTTCCCACTAGAGTACCTAAAAACCCCAAATATTCCTACCATATTTCCCCCTGTACGTCATGTTGATGTCATCATCAATCAACCATATGTTTTCACATTCTTTATCTTTGTCTCTGTTGGTCTTATTGTGCATTGGTCTAGTTGTCCACCACTCCTTCATTCCATGGACCACGTCACACCGACATCACCTAGCCTAATCCCAGTGGTGGTTTGTGCACCCCCTCTCATGTTGTTTGTAGTTTAGAGGGGGGGTATTGTAATCATCCTCCACCATCGAACTTGCAATCGACACTCTGGGAAAGACACCTTTATGACACCCCCCTGCGCGTTAAAAATTGAGTGTGTTGAGTCCGCGCAATTTTTCTGACGTGTCATTGGGACACGTGGTGCTTGATCCACCAACAAACATGCCTGTTGTTTAAATGTCTTCCCCCACTAATCTTTCTTCCATCTTCTTTGTCAATTTTAGTCAACTGCCAAATTTAATGCCTGCTAAGACCACCACTTTATTTTTGGATGCAACCTTTGACCATGGTGTTTGTTACCTTTGACCTGAATATATTATGATCCTGGAGGCCATTTTCTCACTTTCACATACCACTGGAAATATATTTTAGAACTCTTTCCATCTAAGTGGGTTCCACTTTACCATGGGTTTTTCTTATGTACTATAAAGTCCTTCAAATTCATTTTACATTCTCCATCCATTCTCGGTTCATCTTGAAATAATCATGTTTTTTTTCGATCATGTATCAACACCTTTGCCATCCTTTGTCATTAATGACAACGTATATCTAGCACATTAGTCCTAACACTACTCTTATGCTTTAGTAATATTTTTTTTATGTCTAATTTTCTTTTTTCTCACTTTGAACAACTCAATGTTTTCCAAATAGTATCTCTAGACCAAGACTTGTTAGCATTTTTATTTATGTTATGTCAAGATAGTTTTAGAATTCAAGAAAATCTCATCATGAGGGATAACATTTCTTTGTAGTCAGTGAAATAACCCTCAAATTCAACCTTTTAAATTAGAAATTGGAGAGAGCATCCACTGAACAGGATTCACACACAAATAATTAATTTCTATATTCTAATCAAATGAATATATTACAATTTTTATAGTGCTGTTGAGATCCAACTAATTCCACTCTTGGAGGGAAAAGTTGAGAGAATTTCTCAACATCCTCCAACACACCAAACCAATCCCTAATTTGTAGTATGCATCATAAATGAGGCATTATCTCAAACACCCTCCCTTAATGCCTACATTACATAAATGAAGAACACACTAATTTAATACAAACATTTGTCTGCCCTGGTCTTCATTAACATTTGTACCCACTCCGAGATCTCATAGACAACGCTTTTTTCTCCACCATTTTCGAGCTACCATTCAACCCATTTAAAATACATTTGTTTCTGACTAGTAATGCTAAATTTGTAAGATCAAAGATTCTTGACACCCCCGAAGAAGAGTCTCGACACTAAACTATCCTATGGAAATATTTCCATCTGTGAAATAACCCCGAAGAATAAATTTCAACAGTCTATAGGAAAATATTCTGGATACAGAATATGACCAGTGATTAATCCTACAAAGTGACCTTTACACACAAGGATCTCATTGTATAACCTGTAACCGATGCTCTTGAAGCCCGAAGCACAACAAGATCCATCAGCATATGACAAATTCACACAATCAAATTAGCCAATTGTTCTCTCGGCACTGAAGAACGTCGAGAACGACTAAATTAAATAATGCTAATTTGTTCAATAATTGGTTCTGCACTACAAATCGTACAACAACAAATTCATGAAATTATCCAAACATCATTCAAATAATTAATAAAATAGGCAACGACTTTCACTGCGTTTTTGGCTCGATCCCCCCAAGATTGCACTAAACAAGCTGCAAACCGTGTGAATTCCATTGAATGTAAAAGTTTAAATGCGGGATACTAAGAGTATTGAGAAGAGGGCTTGCACAGCGGCAAGCAACAGTCCAATGATTGCCCATGCCAGAGCTGAACTTCTCCACGACGATGAGAGATGGTCCTTCATGAGCTCGGCAAACCAAACCTTGAATTTACTTCTGTAGTGAACATTCACTTGTCGTTTCATGATTTTGGTGGATCGGAATATTGAAAGAATCTTCACTACTGCAATACCGAAACAGAGGGGGAGGAGATTTGGCCGGATTTCTATAGTCTGCTCGTTTGAAAATGGGTCTGTCATCACAATTGAACATCAAGTCCAAGTCGGGAAGCATTCCGGGATATAATTTCAGCAGCTGCGCAATTCCCCATATTGTAAACAGATCTCTGGTCTGATAAGACTTTCAATACAACTCTACAAACATTTTGCCATCAACAATCATGAACCTAAAATACGCGGATTTCTTTGCTGCTTCAACCATGTCCAACGTAATTCCAGTGTTGGCCCAGGGTTTCATGTCCTGCTGAATCCACTTAAAATAAAACGAGCACGACGAGGCTTCATGATCATATCTAGGGTTCCCTAGAACTTGAAACCCTAGTTGCGAAAACACAGCGCTGGGCGAACAATTCAGCATTTTCTGGGTCCACGCTATTCTCTCCCAAGTAGGGGCATTCATTAACTCTTCCTAATTGGGAAGCGGCCGAAACATATTGGTGGGCACTATTCGTCCTTCCCAGTTGTCATCAGAATCTGTAATTGGATTTCATTTCTGGACTCAGAATTTTGTACTGCAGTTTTCTCTTTTTAATCCAACCAACGGATCTTAATCATACACAAAAAAAAAAATAACAAACACACCAAAATTTTCAGAAAATAAATTCATTTAACTATTTACTCTCCTACTGCAGCAGTTTGACACTCATTTCTCTCACATCTCCCTGGCCATCCCGTGAGGGATTTAAGCCAGTAGAGGCTCTGATACCAAATTAGAAATTGGAGAGAGCATCCACTGAACAGGATTCACACACAAATAATTAATTTTTATATTCTAATCAAATGAATATATTACAATTTTTATAGTGCTGTTGAGATCCAACTAATTCCACTCTTGGAGGGAGAAGTTGAGAGAATCTCTCAACATCCTCCAACACACCAAACCAATCCCTAATCTGTAGTATGCATCATAAATGAGCATTATCTCAAACATTTTATTAATAAAAAATTACCACCATTACAAACTTTAAGAAAATCACCCTTAAATCATTATAATTTAGATAATATAGAAATATAGGAAGGTTGGTTTCATAACACATATTTCAATAGAGTTATAAGGATGAAAAATTTCAAGTTGTTATCATTTTAGCAATATTAATTTTCTTCTTTAAGTAAACTATAATTAGAGATACATTTAATATCATTCTCACAATCTCTTAATATCATCCTCCCAATCTCTTAATTAGCAATTAATCTTTTTTTGGATTTTTTTCTTAAATTGAAATGAACTATTCTTTAATTTGTATTATAAATCAACATAGATCCATCCTAAGCACGGGTCAAACATGAGCCGAAAGGGATCAAATTTATTTAGGTGCAAAGTTATTTTAGTGAGAAATAAAAAGCATGCAATTTTTTATTGTTTAAATGATATTTCTGAATGTTATAGAGATTACATAACATGTGTGTTTAGCCATTTTATTAGCGTACATTAACTTGTTTTTTGTACTTATTTTAATCCAACCATATTAAAATAATTTCTTTTAATATTTTTTTCTTATATATACATATTTATGAAGTTGATATCATAACTTACTTTTTATATTTTTTATTATACCTAGCATTTATTTTCTATTTAGAGAAAAAATATTTTTAGTTGAAGATGAACATACATATTTACACATCCCCTTCACACTGGGTTGTAGAATGAGTTATTAGCTCAAAATTTCTTTTATTTTGTCACTTTTGGAGGATTTTTATTTTACTCATGTTTTGATGCCTTCATTCACGATGATTTATTGCTAGCTTCTCAATGATCCTACTTTTGGTATGTTTTGACTTATTTTTTTGCAAATGATACTAGTTTTAGTGATTTTCAAAACCTAATCTTAAATATGTACAAATTGTTTTTTACCTTCTTAAAATATTAACTATATGTAAAAATAATTATTTTATTTGTTAAATTAATTTAATTAATTTATTTATTTAACTAATTTTGACTACTTAAAATAACTATAAATTTATTGGTTTAATTATTTTGGAAAGATGAATTAATTATTTAATTGATTTACAATTCATTCAATATTTTAATTTTTTAACAAATCTACAAAACCATCCGGTTAAGTTAACCATATAAAAAAATATAAATATAACATATCACATTATATATAATTAAAGCGTATTAAAATAAAAATAAAAAAAATCCCGGAGGAAGAAAGATATACTAAAATTCAATTTCTAAAACGTTATAGGCTCTAGGGCTGTAGTTATTTTAGTAATATAGTATTAAAAAGGGTTCCTATATCCAAATGTGCCTCTCCTCCCCTCCCTATTACCCGACTCCATTTCCGAATTGTCTCTAGGCTTCCCTTCCTTTCGGGCTTTCGGGATCTTCTCTGTCCTCTTGTCCTTACTTCTTATCGCTCCCAATTCCTCCTTATTCTTTATACGAATTCAGTCATTTGGCCCTCCGATCCTCCCTCATCTCCTTATAACTCTCATCCTCCCTCCATTAAATACTCCTGGGATACTTAATGAACTCTCCCAAAAGCCACTATATGTATTTTTAATAGTTTATGGAATATTTTCTTTTAATTATTTTAAATTAAAAAATATTTTAATATATATTTTTTTAGTTAATAAATTTAATTTAATTTAATTTTTAGAGTAGAGGCTTTTATGATTGTTATTAAATCAAATTTTGTTTGGATAAATAATATTATTGGTTTAGGATAGATTAGTTTTGAATTTTTACTGAGGTTCATTTTTAGAAGAAATATTAATAGCTAGATAAACAAATTAAATAATTATAGTAGACATACAACATTAAATTCCAAATAGTCATAATGACTACTTTAACTGAAAATAGTGATTACTTTAACTGAAAATAGGAATCACCTATGCATCTCTGTAGGTTTTAAGAAACATCAAAACCTGTATCTTCTTCGAAGCCTTTAACCATTTTTGTTCAAACAAATGAACTTTGTTCACAACATCTAGTCCATGCAGGATAAAATCTCAGAATGAAGGCTTATGTGATTTATTATTAAAACAAAACTCTTTTGGATAAATCACATCATTGATTTAGGATGGACCTGTTTTGAACCCTTATTGGGGTTCATCATCAAGAGAAAGATGAATAGCTAGATCAACAAATTATATAATTATAGTAGAAATGCAAAGGTAAACTCCAAATGATCATAATGACTAAGCCTAGCTAAAATAGGAATCTTCCAAGCATCTCTAGAGCCTTTAAGAAACATGAATATGTATCTTCTTCGAAACCTTTAACCAAGTTTGTTCAACAATTGAAATTTGTTCACAACATCTCATCAGAATTGACGCTTATGTGATTCATTATTAAAGCAAAACTCTTCCAGATAAATCACATCATTGATTTAGGATCCATGTGCTTCTAATCCCTTCTTAGACTCATCATCACGAGAAAGATAAATAACAAGATCATCAAATTACATAATTATAGTAGAGATGTAATAGTAAACTCGAAACATACATAATGATTAATTCGACTAATCCTAGTGAAAATAGGAATCACCCAAGCATATTTATAACAGTTAATAAAGTCCTAATCTCTTATCTTTTTCGAAACCTTTAATTCAAATAAATGAACTTTGTTCACAACAACATCTCATCTGTGTAAGGATATAATCTTAGAATAGAGGCTTTTGTGATTCATTATTAAAAAAAAACTCTTCCAAATAAATTACATCATTGATTTAGAATCTACCAGTTTTAAACCCTTATTAAAGTTTACCACGAAGAGAAAAATGAATAGTGAAATCAACAAATTACATAATTATAATAGAGATATAACCCTAAACTCTAAATAGTCATTGCTAGGGAAATAGGAATCACCAAAGCATCCCTATAGCATTAGCATTTCAGAAACATCAAATATGCTATCATCTTCGAAACCTTTAAGTGCGTTCGTTCAAACATCCCCTCCATGCAAAATGCTAATAAATGAAAGATGGTTGTACGTTAGATACCCTTGGTTGGAAAATCATGACCTTCTAGCTCGTTTGGATGCAATTGTAACCATTACAAAAGAAGGAATTACACAGTAGCATGTGCATATGAAGGCATCAAAGAACCATCTACAAAGCTACATGGGAAGCCACGGTAGATCTGTCTAAAGGATGCTAGATTTCAGAAGAGAAGGCCTGCCATTACCATTAGATCAATAATTAAAATCTTCTACAAATACGGCCACCTTTCTATTAAGCTTTCAATTCTTGCAAAATTCTATAGAAGGACATTAAATGTCGGCCAACTAAACTCTTAAAACCAACAACGCAGACACTCTGTACCTCTGAAAGTCTGGAGGGAGAGATTACCAGGATTCGACTTAAGAAAGCGTTGCTGAAGACGTGCTGGCAAATGCAGGCTGGCTGGCAGCTAGCTCCCAACAACAGTCCGCAGAAGAAGTGACCAGTTTGTGCATTCAGGAGCGAAAAAGGGTACCCAAAAAGCTGCCATATCTCCTATACCCACCAAATGTCTCACTTTTCACTATCTTCGATAATGGCATCAAGGTGTATACTAGAACTTTAATTAACTGTTTCCCTCGTGGCAACATGAGTAGACGTGTCGCTTTACTCTAGAAAATATTTACGAGGTCCGGGGCGCATTTACATGTGCAGTGAAGTAGTGTAAAATGGAAATGGAATGTGATGACTTTAACTCGTTTAGTTTTCTTCTACTCACGCGCTACACATGTCTCACGTTACGCGTGAAAAAGACTCTTTGAGTGGGACTTTTTGTGCAATACACCTGTCCCACGATACGCGTGAAAAAGACTCCCGCGAATTTTTGAACACGTACGTAGTGCGCGGGACTTTTTGTGTTTTATAATAGCATTTAAATATTTATTCTATTTTGCTATGAAGATTTTTAATATCAAAATATTTTCTTTTTAAGAATATGATGGTTTATAAATATTATATATTCGTAGCTCCATTGAAATGACACTATTTTATATGATTGTAATCTAAAAAATTTATAGAATAATTTAGAAATTGTGGTAAGATTATGAAAAATTCTTGCAGTTAAATTTCAATATTTTGGGTGTTTTAAGGGTTTTTGATGGCGCTGAATCCATTTCCACCATCACAAATTCAATTCAAACACTCCAACTACATGATTTTTTTAGTTTTTTTTTACCAAATTCCAGCAAAAAAAAATTGTCGCTATTATGTATGGTAGGTAAACAATTCCGTTTATATAATATATTTTTTTAATTAATCAATTCAATTATAAAAGTAAAAGGTAACAACTATTTTGTAGATAAATATCACACTTTGATTTATGTATATTATTATAAATATTCTAGAATATTCAGTGAAGATTAAATTACTATTATCCATTTAATAATTATTGATAATTAAATTAAAATTTTAGAAATTTTATTCAACAATAAATTATAATTACCAAATATGTATTTGATAAGATGAAAAATAAATATTCAAAATTTTTTAGTCCCAAATAAATTAAAAGAACATATTTAAAAAACATTACCTATATATTTCAACATTGGCCAAATGTACTTGTAATTTCAGTAACGGTGTGTTGTTTTGGCTTATCTTGTTAAGCTCTACCTCTCTTTGGGCTGTGAGGAGTATAAGCCACAGTTCATTAATAATTGTTGTGAGGAGTATAAGCCACAATTCATTAATAATTTTTTAAGGTTTGGGTACTAAACGAGAAACCAGTTTCATGTAGTTTCATGTATAATTCGGCAGAATTGCACGAATTGGCTAATATTGAAATTTTGGATCCATTTGGTCAAATTTGATAACTAAGCACTAAATTTTGTAGCTACAAAATAAATACACTTATAAGCATAATAATTACAGAGAGATATTGAATATTAAGCAATAAATACACATATAAGCATAATAATTACAAAGAGATATTGAATATTTAATCTTATAAAATATTTTAAAATTAAATTTAAAATTTATCAGAACTATTATGTCCTCTCTACATTTTTAATTAATTAAATATTTCACATTAAGCTAATAAATTATTAATAATAGTAATTTTTTCATTTTTAACATCTCAAGCATGATTACATGTGCTACTAGTGAATAGCATATCAAGACTTTGACCATATATATATATATATATGCTCGAACCATTTGACATATACACATACGTCGCAAACCCGCGTCTCTTGCTCAATGTCTTGCTCAATGTCCCCACAAGAAGAGAAACCCCGTCACTGCCCGATTCTCTTTATGTTCTCAACTATGTTGCTGGAGTCTTCGGTACGCCGGTATTTCGGCCACGGGAACAGGTATCTGGTATGATTAGAAACAAGTTTATTAAAAGTGAAATTAAAATAGTTTATTTATTTTTATTCAGAATTTTTTAATTAAATTTTATGATTTATTTGGCAATGAAATATATAAAAGATTGAACTTTAAAATATAGCAAATCAAAAATTAATTTATTAATAATTTGTCAATGAAATTTCTTGTCATCAACAAAATAATTAAACATGTCAAACACTTAAACCTAGAAAGAAAGCTATTATTACTTAGATTATTATGTGATTTTATGCCAAACTATATTATATTCAAGTTTAGAATGAAACTTTACTAACACACTATTATTTCTGGTTTTGACCATCATTGTCTATTCTCTTCATGCCTATTGGAATACAATTTCATCTAATTTCATCTACAATTTCATGTTCTGAATATTGATGGAATCATCTGATAGTGACTGGCCTCGTTTCCAAGAACGAAAGCCTTTCTAAAACCACAATCTCTTCATGTCTTTAATACCAATGCTATTTGCCTTCAGCTGCCATGATCATCCTAGCTACGCATTTTAAGGATTTCACCATCCACGGCATACATACGTTCACTTCAGAGGTACGCGTTTTGAGTATTCCAATCTCCGCACCATATATGGAACTCGCAGGAGGCTGAAACTATCTATCACCACCATCCAACTTTGTCGTGCAATATATATAATAATAAGTGTTGAATCGATGCTTTCTGTTGGAATATTGAAGAATTCCAGAATTAATCAATGGAGAAATTAAACTTCCCCTCCACAACACAGAGAAATAAATATCACTCTCAGAAACAGAGTTTTCAATTCAATAAAACAAATTTTTATTCCATAAAAATGTTTACAAGTTCTTCCTCCACTGCAGAGGGATTACAACTGTTGTTGGACTGCTTCTAAGCACAGTTCCAAAACAAAAACTCTTCTCTGTCTCTCTGTAAAAAAAACTGCTGTGAATTTTTCATTCACTGTCTCTGTTTATTAAGAAAACAACTCACTGTTTTAAAAATAAACATACACTGCTGTGTATTCTAATTCTTCTCTCTCTTTAAAAAAAATTAACGCACTGTTGTGCATACATATATCTCTCTCTATTTTTTTTAATAAAAAGCACTACAATTAAAAAAAATGACTCTATTTTTATATAAAAACAACACACACAAAAAAATATCTTAGCCGTGTTTCATTTAATGTCATTCATTGACAAAATTCACCGCTTGAAAGAATTTCATTAATGGCATTAAATATTTTGTGAGCACTGCTTGAAAATTCATTTATGTCGAATTTTGAATTGGTGGCAGAAATGGTGAATTTTCGCGGCGGTGGTGGTTTGGTGGCGCGCTGGTGGCACGTGGGCAGAGCCACCATCCCTGGAGGTTGCGGGGGGGCTGCCTTCCGCTCGTACACAAAAATTAGGTGAAGCCCCGCAGTTAATATTGGCCGTTGATTTGTGGTCAACGCCAGATTTGCTGGTCAACAGCGGGAGTTCATCACCTGTTAACCGTCGAGTGGTTTGAACTCCCGCTATCCGTCGATCTCCGCCAACCTGCTCCCGCTTTAACCCTGCGTTGATCATCGTGCTACCTGTTGGTTTATTCACGCAGTTGGAAATTATATTCCAGCGCTCCCCCTTAATTTCCACTGCTGGGTTTTCCTACATACCCAGGCATTTCCTGAAATATTCAAAGCTTTTCTGTGCAAGTGGCTTTGTGAGGATATCTGCAAATTGATCCTCTGTTCTGCAATGATGCAAAAATATCTCACCATTGTTAACCAATTCACGTATAATGTGAAATTTGGTGTCAATGTGTTTAGTTCTCTTATGAAAAACATAATTTTTAGACAATGCAATAGCTGAACTATTGTCACAAAAAATCACTGTCCCTTTTACCTGTTCTTGACATAAGCTTCTCAACATTTTTCTCATCCAAACTGCTTGACACGTTGTTGCTGTAGCTACCACATATTATGCTTCTGTTGTAGACAATGCTACAATGGGTTGTTTCTTAGAAGCCCATGAAATGGCTCTTGAACCCATATGAAAAACATAATCGGAAGTGCTCTTCCGATCATCAACACTTCCAGCCCAATCACTGTTCATGGGTCATCAATGATGCATGTTGTTCATCTACTGAAAACTTTGTGAGATCCTTGGTCTCCTCTATGGTAGTGAAAATCACATCAAATCTTGAGGGTAAAATTCTCAAGAGTTTTTCCGCAATCCTCTTATCTTCAAGAGTTTCTCCATGTGACCTTATTTGTGTGACCATTCCAATCACACGAGTGAAGAATGAGTCAATAGTGTCTGACACTTTCATACATAGAGCCTCAAAGTCTCTCCTCAGCAACTGAAGTTTTGTTGTCTTCACTTTCTCCATGCCCTGGTAAGTTGTCTTGAGAGTTTCCCATGCTTCTTTGGATCTCTTAGTTACTGCTATCCTTGGAAACACACTCTCATGCACTGCTTGATATAAAAAGAAAAGAGCCTTGGCATCTTTCTTCTTATTGCTCTTCAGCTATTCTTTTTCTGCTTGAGTTAAAACATAAATCTCTGCTTCATTTGCTGGCTCTTCAAAGCCATCTTCAAAAAATTCCCATAAGTCTTGGGAGACAAATAATGCCCTCATAGTTATTGACCAGTAGTCATAATTTTTCCCATTAAACTGTGGGAGATGGATATTTCCCATACCCATACTAGTGCTGGCTCCAGCCATTCTGCACTCTTAACTATGATTCAAAAACACTTAACTGTGTGTTTAAAATTAACTAACTATACTGCAACAGTAACACAAAACTGTATAGAGAAATACCTTTGGATTCTTCTTGTCTGAACCTTCACACTGTTGGAGAGGCTTTTGCAATAACGAACTCCTTCCCTTCAGCTTCTTTGATCTTCAAATAGCCTGGACTGCTCCGATACCATGTTGGAATATTGAAGAATTCCAGAATTAATCAATGGAGAAATTAAACTTCCCCTCCACAACACAGAGAAATAAATATCACTCTCAGAAACAGAGTTTTCAACTTAATAAAACAAATTTTTATTCCATAAAAATGTTTACAAGTTCTTCCTCCATTGCAGAGGGATTACAACTATTGCTGGACTGCTTCTAAGCACAGTTCCAAAAAAAAAACTCTTCTCTGTCTCTCTATAAAAAAAACTGCTATGAATTTTTCATTCACTGTCTCTGTCTATTAAGAAAACAACTCACTGTTTTAAAAATAAACATACGCTGCTATGTATTCTAATTCTGCTCTGTCTTTAAAAAAAATTAACGCACTGCTGCACATACATATATCTCTGTCTGTTTTTTTTAATCAAAAGCACTACAATTAAAAAAAATGACTCTGTTTTTTTATAAAAACAACACACACAAAAAAAATATCTTAGCCGTGTTTCATTTAATGTCATTCATTGACAAAATTCACCGCTTGAAAGAATTTCATTAATGGCATTAAAGATTTTGTGAGCACCGCTTGAAAATTCATTTATGTCGAATTTTGAATTGGTGGCAGAAGTGGTGAATTTTCGCGACGGTGGTGGTTTGGTGGCGCGCTGGTGGCACATGGGCGAAGCTACCATCCCTAGAGGTTGCGGGGGGGGCTGCCTTCCGCCCATACACAACAATTGGGTGAAGCCCCGCAGTTTATATTGGCCGTTGATTTGTGGTCAACGCCAAATTTGCTGGTCAACAGCGGGGGTTCATCACCTATTAACCGTCGAGCGGTTTGAACTCCCGCTATCCGTCGATCTCCGCCAACCTGCTCCCGCTTTAACCCTGCACTGATCATCGTGCTACTTGCTGGTTTATTCACGCAGTTGGAAATTATATTCCAATACTTTCAACCCTACTTATATGGACGAAATTCCCCCACATGCTCTGCCAAGCCGAGATAGCGCTGAAAGGTCGTGCCAATTTAAGGGAATCCGATTTCGAAAGTGGGGGAGTTGGGTAGCCGAGATTCGAATGCCGAGATCCCGATAGAAGTTATGGCTTAGATCATACACAATTGCGGAACAGGCAACCCGCGCTTTCGACGCCGCAGCGTATTGCCTTCGAGGGCCCAACGCCGTATTCAACTTTCCGGATTGACTTCCCTCTATTCCCTCTGCGTCTTCTTTATCTCGTCACCAGATTAAGCTCGCTGCTGCCAAATATGCTATCTTGGAAGAAGTGCCTGCCATTTCGCCTTCTGCGCACGAGAATGAGAATGCCAATGCCAATACGAAGAAGAGGAAGAAGGAAAGGAAGGACGCTGCATTGCCATCAAGCTCGAGTTCTGTTCAAGGAACAATATTTTCGTTGAGTGATAGTCAACATCAGGAAGAACATGAGTTGGCTTTGTGGGAGAATCTGTTTGCGGAATCAGGTGATTGCCTCGCCTCCAAGAATTTGGAGAGATTGCCATCAATTTGGGAGGAGGTGCAGGAGCAGCGCCATGAAGAGGAAGACATGAGCAACTTTGACAATTTCACAGACCTGTGGAACTTCGATGATGTTTGAATTGCTTCCCTTGATGATCAAGGCCAAATATCCTTGATGGTTTACTTTCAAATGAGCTTTTCATCAAGCCTTTAAAAATAGATGTTTGAACACTTTCAAATGAACTTCTTATCAAACCTATAAAAATACATGTTTGAAGGCTTTATATTATGCTTGTCATCAAGTAATTATGACATCGAATAAATTACCAAAATGAGATGGAATAAATTTATTTCAATTTTCAAATGAATAAAACTTACATGATGCCGGTTCTTGGTTTGTGTTCTAAACGAGATTTAATTGAGCTGTAAACAAAATTCTGGATACATATATCGCATTCATAGTAATTAATCATCAATTGTGATTCATATTCACCAAGATTTTTAATAAATAGATGGAGGAGTAACCAATTAAGTTTAAACCTTGTTTTATTGATTTCGTTGCGGATGAGAGACATGCTAGCTTTAGTGAATATACGATTGTTGTACTGGTTTCTGACAGAGTGACTAATATTGGCAAAGGTGGCAATTTTAGGACTATATATATATATATAATTTAAATTATATATTTTTAATGTATAAGTAAATTTCATTTGTTTAAAATTTTTGATATTTTTAAATTGCATAATTCAAATTTTTATTTAAAAAATTGTACAAAATTATAAAAAAAATTAATCTAAAAATATATTAGAAAAATTAACATAAATAGTAGTTTTTTTAAAATATAATATATATATATTTGTAGTTGAGAACTTCTGAAATCTTCTATAAAATGATTAAAAAGTGCGGAGTTTCAAATAAACACTTCACCCCAAAAAAAACATAATCAAATATTTTCTTATGAGATATATACTTATCATATTTAAGTAATGCACATAAACCCATATACATTTTACTAATCTTAATAAATATGTTTAAATAATACTTATAAAGCCATATACTTTTTACTGGTTTTTAATATTTATCGAATCGCAATTCAATTATAATTGGAAAAAACTTATATTATTTATGAATTATAAATTAATTAACTCTATAAAATTAAATTATCTATCCGATATAAATGATTTGTTATATAGAAACGTAGGTCGAACCTTAACCGGTGAAAAGCGGGTGCCTCAATTCCACGATTCGACATCAAAGATTATGTTGAACTAAAAGTCAACCAACAATCAAGCTATCATGAATCCCTAACGAAAATATAAAATATATTACAAAATATATATTTTCATATTTATAATAAAATAACTTATATACCTCGCCAGCAAATTAAATTTCCATAGTACTGTGAAAGAGATCTAAAACATGATTATTGCATTTGTTTTTGGCTTGCATGTGTTATTCACTCGTGAATAGCAAATTAAGACATCGATCCTATATCGTGTCACACCATACACATATACACATACGTCACAAAGCAGGCGTGTTTCTCAATGTCCCAAAGAAGAGAAGCCCCTTCCGTGCCTGATACTCTTCATGTTTTGAATAATGATGGAACCAAAAGTCCAGCTCTTTGTGTTCATCATGTTCGGAATAATGATGGAACATGACTTCATTTACCAAAAGTCCAAAGATGATGTGACATCTACTAACACACAATAAAAAATTCTTTTACCTTACCAAAAAGCAAATATAACATCCTACAGATAATTGCATTAACCAAGATCGAATAAATAATTACGTCCTGCTACTAATAAAAAACCATTAATTACAAAACCACATATTAAACAAAATAAATATGGATTATCGAATAACTATGGACTATCGGATTCTTGGTATGAATTTATTGCACCTCCGTAATACTTGTCAGCTGGTTTATTAGTGATACAAATGTATGGTACTGGTTACATTTATGTGTTGAATTCGATTTTGGATTTCCATGACAGTTGTAAGATATTCACATTCTCTACAGAGATTACAAGGTACTACGCCTTGGATCTACGCCATTGATCTATTTTTGGGTAATCGAGGGTTTAGATTTAGGCAGGAGCCCTGCCTAGTAACCCAGCCAAACCCTAGATCAGCTCCTTGGCAATATTCCTCATGTCATTTTCTCTGCGCGAAGTGTTGGTTCACAGAGAGTTGCTCCCACCATGATTTCGAAGTTCTGCTGTAGTGGAAGATATCGCTATCTGTGAGGACGCCGAGCCCAACTCGGATATGGAGGTATTTTCATGTTTTAAAACAAATTTGCTATCAAAGCTTTCACTCGTTCTTTTGCATCTAGTTCTCTTCCTATTTCTTCTTTTAGGTTACTGTATTTTTTTTTTCTTCATTGAAGTTCTCATTTTATTTAGGCCTTTGGCTTGCCCGTGAAGTGGAGTATTAACTATTTGTATTTCTTCAATAATTTCTCAGTCGAGCAGGTTTACAAAGAAGGTGGCATCCCTTTCTCCTTTAATGTTCTTCTCAGGTATACGCAAGCTCTGAAATTACGTTTTTCCCTTTTGTTCACTTTGTTTTAAACCTTAATTTTCTTACACCACATTAATCATTTTCGTGCCTAATTTGATTTACAGGTATGCTCTCAAAAACCTATGGCAACCTCCTCTGCAGAAATACTCAGTTATGCTAAGTTCTTCTTTTACCTTCTCCACTCGGAATTTCGCAAGGTATGCCTCGAGAAAATTTGCCTGCATGGTCTAGGTGTTGAATTACATTTAGGAGTTTCAACTTTCGAACTGGAAGGTTCCGAAATCCCTTTTCTGGGTTTGTTGTTCCTCAAAGGAACATTATTGTAGCAAGATTTAGAATTTTAACTGAGTTTTCTCACTATGGAATACCTGTAAAGTTTTTAAAGGGACTTATTTTCTTTTGTTAAAGATTTAAAGCCTGGAATCGTTTATTATAGCTTTTATGACATTCTGGGTTTAATCCTTTATGATTCAAGTTGGCGGAAATTATGTAGCCACTGTGGTTGCTCCTGTGAACTATTTTTATGCTTGCGTTTCTCATATGTATATATAAAATCTTGGATTTTTGTTTGATGTTCTCTTGCTACATCTTTATATGTTGTGGGTTTACTGCATTATTTGTTTTATGCGATAATGATGGAAGAGGCGTTCCAAAAGTATTTCTCATAGAGTATTTTTCTGGGTTTATCATACTGTTTTCTACTACTGAGGAAGAAATGTTTCCTCCATTTGTTTGCTATTATATGCATTATAAAGAGTTATTTCTCGCAAGCTTATTCTTAGCTTTGCGCTACATTTACTTGTATAAAATGATTCTTCTCAGTACTTTTTCGTTATAGAATTACTGTCTCGAATTCTACTACTGATTTTCCTGGTGATCGGACCACCGTTTTTCCACTATCTGAGTGTTAGAGTTTATACCTAATTGACGACTAGGTTTGGGACAGATTTTACCCTGACCCTCACCTGACAGTCTATTAGGTCTTATTTTTTTATAAAAATTATGCAAATTTTTAAATGATATTCTTACCGCTTGACATCGTTTAAATCATTATTATTTATTTTCTCCACTCTAACATGTACTATTGGCACAGTATAGTATATAGAGGGTTTTCTACAACATTGTTGGCATGCTAACCTTCTTCATTTGAAGAAGCAATCAAAGATGAAAATTGGGTGCAAGCCATGGATGAAGAGATGAATTCAATTGAAAAGAATGATACATGTGATTTGGTTGATTTATCAAACAATAAAAATCTCATTGGTGTGAAGTGGGTGTACAAGACAAAGGTGAATGAGAAATGTGAGATTGACAGATTTAAAGAAAGACTTGTAGCAAAACGATTCTCGCAGCAACCGAGAATAGACTTTGGGGAAACATTTTCTTCGGTAGCCAAATTGGATACTGTAAGAGCAGTTCTAGCGACAGCAGGTTAGAACAGGTGGAAAGTATATCAGATGGATGTCAAATCATCCTTCTTGAATGGAATTCTTGAAAAATAAATTTATGTACAACAGCCTCTAGGATATGAAGTTGAAGGTAAAGAAGATAAAGTTTACAGATTGAAGAAAGCTCTCTATGGACTTAAGCAAGCACCTAGAGCATGGTATAGCAGAATCGACAGTTACATGATCAAGAATGGATTTTGCAGAAGCAACATTGAGCCTACCTTATACACAAAGGTAAATAAGCATGGACATATTTTGATAGTTTGCTTATATGTTGATAATATGATTTTTACAAGTGATCTTGAGATAGATGAATTTAAAGTAGCCATGATGAAATAATTAGAGATGACAGATCTAGGTCTCATGAAATACTTCCTTGGCATTGAATTTGAGAAATTTGAAAAAGGAATTTTTATTTGTCAAAATAAATATGCAAGAGATTTGTTGAAAAAATTCAGGATGGATAATTCCAAAACTGTGTCTACACCAGTAGCAACAGGTACACAGTTAAGTAAGGATGATGAAGGGACATATGTCAATCCAACTCTATTCAAAAGATTGGTTGGCAGTCTCATGTATCTCACAGCGACAAGACCAGATATTATGCAAGGAGTGAGTTTGATTTCTAGATTTATGGAGACTCCAAAAGACACACATTGGAGTGTTGGGAAAAGAATTATGAGATACATAGTAGGAACCAGAGATTATGGCATAATGTATTCAAGTACGGAAAAGAAAGAATTGATTAAACACACAGATAGTGATTTTGCAGGGAGTTTGGATGATCGGAAGATCACATCCAGTTATGTGTCACATCTCGGTTCACGAGTGATAGCATGGGCATCTAAGAAGCAGCCCATTGTGACACTATCATCAACAGAAGCAGAATATGTAGCAGCAACTTCAGTAGCATGTCAAGTAGTATGGTTAAGAAGAGTATTCGATGGACTCAAGCAGAAACAACAAGGATCAATAGAGATATAATGTGACAACACATCAGCGATTGCACTATCCAAGAATAGTGTGTTTCATCAAAAGAGCAAGCATATTGATACTAGATATCATTTTATTCGAGAACTTGTGAGCAATGGAGAAGTTCACTTGAAGCCTTGTAGAACGAGTGATCAATTGGCTGATATCTTTACAAAGCCAAATTAGCAGTAGATTTGTTTGAGTTTCAAAAAAGAAACTTGGGAGGTCTGGGCCGCATTTATATGTGCAGTGAAGTAGTGTAAAATGGAATGCGATGACTCTAACTCGTTTAGTTTTTTTTCCACTCATGTGCTACACATGTCCCACGTTACGCGTGAGAAAGACTCCTGCGGATATTTGAAGACATATGTATTTCATTGGATTTTTTGTGTTGTATAATAACATTTAAATATTTATTTTCATTTTAATAAATTTTTTTAAGAATACTATGGTTTATAAATATTATATATATCTGTAACTCCATTCAGATGGCATTAGTTTATATAGTAGTAGTTTAAAAAACCCATAGAATAATCTAGAAATTTCGGTAAGATTATGAAAAATTTGGGCAAATATTTTTGAAACTTTGGGTTAAAGTAGTTAAACTTCAATATTTTGGGTGGTTTTTGATGGGGCTGAATCCATTTCCACTATCAACAATGCCATTCAAACATTCCAACTACATGATTTTTGAATTTTTTTACCAAATTCCAGCAAAAAATCTATTGTCCGAGCTATTTTGTTGGTAGACAATTCCGTTTATATAATATATATTTTTTATTAATTAATTTAATTATAAAGGTAAAAGACAACAACTATTATGTACATAAATCTCACACTTTAATTTGTGTATATTATTATAAATATTTGAAATATTTAGTGAAAATTAAATAACTATCATTCATTTAATATTATTGATAATTAAATTAAAATTTTAAAAAATTTATTCAACAATAAATTTGAATTACCGAATTTAAAATCCATAAAATGTAAAAATAAATAGATTGAAATTTTTTTAGTTCCAAAAAAAATTGAAAAAAACATATTTAAAAATAATTACCTATATATTTCAAAATTAACCAAATGTACTTGTAATTTGAGTAAGGGTGTGTTGCTTTGTCTTATCTTGTTAAGCTCTACCTCTCTCTCTGGCTGTGAGGAATATAAGCCACAATTCATTAATAGTTTTTTAAGGTTTGGGTACTAAACGAGAAACCAGTTTCATGTATAATTCGGCAGAATTGCACGAATTGGCGAATATTGAATTTTTGGATCCAATTGGTCAAATTTGGTAACGAAGCAATAAATGTACTTATAAACATAATAATTATAGAGAGATATTCAATATTTAATTTTATAGAATATCTTAAAATTAAATTTGAAAGTTATCATCTCTATTTTTTAATTAATTAAATATTTCACATTAAAGTAATAAATTATAAATCGTAATAATTTTCAAGCATGATTACATGTGCTGCTACAAGCGAATAGCATATCAAGACTTTGACCATATATATATATATATATAGCCTCAAACCATTTGACATATACACATACGTAAGCAAACACGCGTCTCTTGCTCAATGTCCCCACAAGAAGAGAAGACCCTTCACTGCCCGACTCGCCTTATGTTCTCAATATTGAATATTGAATATTGAATATCGATGAAACGCCAAAATTCCACAGACGAGAAGGAAAGCCTCTTCAGTGTCGTACTCTCTTCATCTTCTCAATATTGATGGAAAACAGTTTCATGTGCCAATAATTCGATTTCATCTACAATTTCATGTTGTGAATATTGATGCAATCATCAGAGAGTGACTCGCCTCGTTTGCCAGAACGAAAGGCTTTCTAGAACTGCAATCTCTTCATGTCTTCAATGCCATCAGCTGCAGGATTTCACCGTCCACGGCATACATACGTTCACTTCCGAGGTACGCGTTTTCAGTATTCCAATCTCCGCACCACCATATATGGCACTCGCAGGAGGCTGAAGCTGTCTATCACCACCATCCAATTTTGTCAACTGTGCAATATATATATATATATATATAATTAGAGTTGAATCGATGCTTTCAACCCTACTTATATGGAGGAAATTCGCCCACATGATCTACCAAGCGGAAATAGGTCGTGCCTATTTAAGGGAATCCGATTCCGAAAGTGGGGGAGTTGGGTAGCGGAGATTCGAATGCCAAGATCTCGACAAAAATTATGGCTTGGATCATACACAACTGCGGAACAGGCCGCCCGCGCCTTCGACGCCGCAGTGTATTGCCTTCGAGGGCCCAACGCCGTATTCAACTTTCCGGGTTCACTACCGTCTATTCCCTCTGTGTCTTCTTTATCCCGTCACCAGATTAAGCTCGCTGCTGCCAAATATGCTATCTTGGAAGAAGTGCCTGCCATTTCGCCTTCTGCGCATGTGAATGAGAATGCCAATGCCAATACGAAGAAGAGGAAGAAGGAAAGGAAGGACGCTACATTGCCATCAAGCTCGGCTTCTGTTCAAGGAACAGTATTTTCGTTGAGTGACAGTCAACATGAGCTGGCGTTGTGGGAGAATCTGCTTGCGGAATCAGGTGATTGCCTCGCCTCCAAGAATTTGGAGAGATTGCCATCAATTTGTGAGGAGGTGCAGGAGCAGCACCATGAAGAGGAGGACATGAGCAACTTCGACAATTTCACAGACCTGTGGAACTTCGATCATGTTTGAATTGCTTTCCGAGTTGAGGTCAAATATCGTTGATGGTTATTTTCAAATGAACATTTACTTTTACTTTTATTGTTAAGTCTAATATCTTTGTGATTCATGAAATAGATTTATGAATCACATGATAAATAAATCACTAGAATAAATCACATTATTATGGTTAAATCTAATACTTTCAGGATTCATAAAATAGATTTATGATTCATAAAGTGAATAAATCACATTATTATTATTTAATCATAGAAATAAATGTTGGAAAGCTTTATATTATGGTACAAAGAATACCAATGTTTAAAACTGTAAATGTGAATTATTTAAAAGAGAGTGAGTGGTTAACGAGATATTTTTTATAATGCAAATTAGCTGATTCAATTAATTATGAGATCGAATAAATTACAAAAATGAGATCGCATAAATTTATTTCGATTTTCAGATGAATACAAACTGCATGACGCTCGTTACTACACGACGCCGGTTATTGGTTTCTGTTATAAACAACATTTAATTCAATTAATTTTAATATAATAATATAATATTATTTGATTCTAAATTGGTATATGAGATTTTGTTGTGGGTAAAACAAGGGATCTATTTTACCGTACAGATTTCACTTTTAAGTTTATCAAAGAATACATATTATAAAATATATTTTATCTTATTAATTTATATATATTAAAAAACATATGTTCTTAACTATTAAGCATGTGATGATTTTTTTGTTATTTAAAATATATTTTTAATGTATAAGTAATTTTTTATTTTTTTTAAAAATTGAACACATTTATATTACACAATTCAAATTCTTATTAAAATATTGTACAAAATTTTGAACAAAATTATTATAAAAAAAGTATAATATATATTAGTACAAAAAGTAAGTATTTATTATAACTAGGATAAAAATGAATACTTGAATATTTCAAACAAAATTTAGGCACTAAATAGGAAAAAATAATATGATTATTTTATAAACTTATTGGTCTCATAAAAATATTGGATGCCTCCACTAAACATTACAATTGTTTGTATTTTGTTCATTACTTGTAATTAAAAGGTTGTCCTAGTTGCCAATTCCACTAGTTCACACATACAATAATGTATGTTTAATAAAACTAAATTTTGTTAATAATTTTTTTGAAAAGGTTGAAAAATTTGTTTGATTTGTTTTAGAATTTTATTTATATATTTGTTTTTATTTTAATAAATCCAATCATAAATCATTTTGATTTTTTTATGAAGTTAAAGGTTTAAAATTTGATATTGTAACACATTTTTAAATTATGATTTGGATAAGTATATATGGAATACCTTTAATAATAAATAAATAGACAAAGTTTAGTTGAATTAATGAATTTTATATCTTTTAGAGGTATATTTCTCAATCAATTTTTCTTTATATATTTAAAATAAAATATTAACCTTTAATTACTTAATTAATTAGAAAAAAGAAACAAGTATATATATACATATATATATAACCAAATGCATAAATTTAAGGAAAAATGATACATGAAAAAGTTAACGTTGAGTATGTTGGAGAATAAATTAAAATAATTTTGATAATTGAAATGGAACTTTTATATATACTCAACCATCAAGAACTTAAAATTTGTTGACAACCCTCAAAAGATATTTAGCTTCAAAGGTGTGTGTTGGTGTATTATACAAATCAAATAAATTACCCAACCATGCATAATACTAATAAAATATAACTACTAAAGAAATATATGGATACATTGGTCTTTTTGTGTTGAGTGATAAGACAACTTGTGGAAGATGGTTCCACATTATGCTTGAGATGAAATATGTGTAAAATTAAAATATTTTTTTAATTCCAAAAATGTATTAGTGAAACTAGACTAATTTGTTGTTTACAAATCAATGAATCCTCAATCAAAGTGAAAATGGATTAACATTCATTCTTAATATGTGATTCTATACATGCCCTCTAAATATAATACATATATCTATATACTCATCATATATGCTCTTATCAAAATACATATAAAACCATATATTTTTTACTTTATATTATTTGAATTGTAAAATAATTAACTACATAAAATTATTGGTTGAATCTTTTCTATTTTTATTATATTTAAATAATATATACACTCCCATATACTTCTTACTCATTTTTAGTATTAAACTAATTACAATATCGATATAAAAATCCTTATCCTATCTTTCCAATATAAATTATTCTTGATATTATCTATCCAATATAAATGATTTGGTATATAGAAACATTGGTTGAACCTCAACCGGTGACAAGCGGGAGCCAGAATTCAACATTGAAGATGATCTCGACTTTAAAGTCAGCAAACAATCATGAATCTATAACGAACCTATCATGAATCTCTAACAACCCTAGAACGACCTCTAAATAACTGAACCAACACTTCCTTCGGGCGGAGGGTTATCTTCTCTCCAACTCTCACTCACTCACGTAATTGACTTGTGCGTAGTTTAGGTAAGGTATATTTAAAAAGAATAAAAATAAAATAAAAGTAAAAAATTCGCAATTATTTATATTATTAGTAAAACTATATTAACCAGAGTCATATTGTGGTAATGTGAATGTCAATGCTTTTCCCTAAGTGACTTTTGTTTTTGTAGTTTGTACTTGCGAGCTATTTTTTTAATTCATAAGAGTTAAGAGTTATGTATCATATTGAATTTTCTGAAGAGTAATTTTTTAAGTTTATGACAAAAAGGAATTCAGCTTTGGCTTTATAAGAGTAATTTTTGAAGTTAATGACAAGAATGAATTTAGTTTTTGTTTTATAAACTAAAGTGATATGCTAGATTCAAGCTTAAATCTACATTTCACAAATGAGACATTGGTTTGCTTCATTTGTTCCCATCATTAAATGTAAAACAATTAGGTATCATATTAAATTTGACATATATATATATATATATATTTTGAAGAGCAATTTTTGAAGTTCATGATAAAAAGGAATTTCGCTTTACTTTATAAACTAAAAAAACATCCCAGATTCGAGCTTAAATCAACATTTCAGAAATTTGACATATGAAAACAAAATTTTTATTGTAGGTTCAAATCAGTGAAGCAATATGAATGTTGTGGAAATTCCTTATTTATCACATGTTTAAATCGGACACAAAAGTACATCATAGGATTGATATAGAGAAAGAGTTGTTTATGTTTTTTATAAACAATGTGGTATAGAACATAGTCTACATCATCCTTAACACGTTTTCTTGATAGTTTTTGTTGTAAATAAACTAAAAATGCTAATACCTTAACATAGATCTAGTACATGTTTTTTCAGAATTATATAATTCGAGAATCAAAACCAGAGAAAAAAGTGTTCCTATAAAGTATTGAGATACTAATTCAACTCCCCTGGAAATGTTTCGTCACGTCTCACAAAGCTCTCTATCACTTTACTAAAATCAAATGTTATAATCCTCGTAACCTCCATAACTGCAGGAAATATCACAGTAACTATTTTGAGATGCCAAAACAAACTCCATTGAGCAATCTAGAATGCACCTATGAAATACTTCATTAACCAATAATGATTTCATGTTTTTTATTTGAAATATGTGTGGCTCTTTGTTATATAGTATTAAGACCTCCATTCGACGTTTCACAACCCATATCCTACCCTTATAAATGAAATATTCAAACTTTTGGCAACTCTGAGGTATTCCAATCCACTACTGGGAAAATGGATTTCGATAATATATGTGGCTTGCTAATAACATCATTAGTTACATCTCTGTCACAAGAAGCAAAAAATTGTTTAAGCCCTTTACAAGGTACAACTGGAAGAGTTGCTATGATAGTCTGAAGCCACTTCGCATTAGTCATTCTTGTGCTCACTGGTGTGGGTGGAAACATCTTGAAATTATAATCTGTTGTTCCTGAGGTTAATGGAGACATTGGGTAAGATAATGGAATTTTTATTCTCTTCATTGGTGTGGAGATAGGCTCACACATTCGTTTCACAATTCATATAAAAGAAGACAATGTTTATTTTCTTAGAAAACATCTAAAAAAAATGGAATCACGACATCACATTTGAAGCATTTAACTAAACAAGTTGAAATTTGGCAAAGACGAATGAGGAATTTTTAAACATGCTAAATATTGCACACCTACTTGGAAAGCATAAATTGTTTCGTTGTGTACATGCATGGCTTGATGTTATCAATCCATTTAAAGGGTACATAAAGGTTTTAATTGTATGTTAGTGTGTATTATGTATAATAAGGTGCAATCTGGTGGACTCACTTACAAGTTGCAAAACAAGTATTTCATTGAAATATCTATGTTTCAATTTATCAATCTGAAGCTTCTTGAATTCAAAGTAACATGATACCAAAAATAAAATTCTTAAAATATGCTTAACACTTTCTCCAATAAATTTTTTGAAATTAAACAAAACGTGGACCATGCTGCCATGAAGCATACTTTTTCCCATTATATTTACTGAATCAAAAAATTCACGGAAAGAAACAAAAAAATTATCCTCATCATTCACAAATATCCTCTTATCCAATTCTCCTCTATCATCAATTACATCCATCTAGTTACTCTCTAAAATTATTATGCTTGAATTCAGGGATGGTTCCTCCATGGAACCCTCAAAATAGCCAACATTGTGTGTAAAAGGAAAATCAAACCCACTAGAACATATTCAATTAATGATTTCATAGATTGATAAAATTGAAGGTTCCAAATTCATATTAAAATATAAAATTAATAAATGCAGTGAAGACTCATCGACATGTCTTTATGTTTTCCAACTCTCAAGCTTGACGTTCTGAGCTTGGTAATGGGTTTTTCTACATATTGTATTGTATGTTTTGTAGGATATTAAATTTTTCAATAATATTTGACAAATCATCATGTGAAGTATGGTAGATTTTTCAGAAAAGTTATAATATCAACACCTTTGTTGGATCTCCTGGTTGAATATAGTACACATTATTCTAAACATGTACAAAACATAATCTTGCAAAAGGAAAATATGTAGTGAAAATCAGCAAGAGGAAACAACAACAACACATGAATCATTTGTGATAAACAAAATATAAAAACATGAAAGTTGAAACTTCAACAAAAGAAAAATAAAGACTTAAGAATAAAAAATCAAGTACTAAGTTACCCATGCAGAGCAATTAAACTTTCTAGGGGAGTTAAGGGAGGAATCATATCAATTCTATACATGTGCAAAAATTAAATTTTAATGTATGTAGTAAAAATGATGACAAATATTCCATATCACGAATTTAGGTGGATTATTAAATCTCGGAAGTTTTTTCGACATGTCAAATTGCATATCTTTCCAAAGAGGATCCAACATGTCAAACTGCATATCTTTCCAAAGAGGGTCAAGCATAGTAGGTTGTTTTGGAGTCAGTAAGTCCAAAAAAACCAATGAAGAGGGGGCATATTGAGAAACATGATTCACTCAAGGAATCCGAATTAGTGCTCTGAAAAATCCATTAATAATATTTTGCATTAGGATTTTTTGTGTTCAAATAGGTATTTTCCAATGATACAAGGAACTGTGAAGCCTTTTTAGAGCACAATCTCTTGGAAAATTAACGTGAACGAAGTTCAATATTTGCAAAATGAGATTTCTAGTTAAACATTTCAAGAGTGTTGGAAGTGCTAAAGAAAAAATGGACTGTGGAATTAAATATATTGGATAGATCTTATATGTAATTCTAGAAATTCATTCACAATATAATTTATGCCAGTGAAGTGTATATATTGTAGATACAGTAAAGGAAAATACATGAAGGAAAATATATGTAATTCTAGAAATTTATTCACAATATAATTTATGCCAATGAAGTGTATATATTGTAGATACAGTAAAGGAAAATACATGATGGTTGAACTTGTAGTTATTTTATTCAATTCAAGATTGTAATTCAAAACCCTAAGCACCATAATAACAATAGAATTTTCTAAGGGAAATATTTCTATAAATCATGTATCTAAACATTTGCTTTAAATGCATAGAAAGGTATTTCCCTTTCAAAACAATTATCAAAATATTTCATGTAATGGAGGTTGTTAAGTACATTTTTCCCTGTACCTTAGTTATTCATAATGCCTTGAACATTAATTGGAGAAAGATTTCAATTTACTAAAATGAAGGGTGGAAAATTTTCCTCTAGATTGGTGGAATTCAAAAATGTTGTGGGATGATTATGGGGCATTGAAAAATGCCATGGGAAGATTATGGGACAGACATCAATAGATATTGATTATTAATGCCCAAGGGGAGACCTACAATAAAGAAATTTCCAATAAAATATGCAATATAATAAAATGAATTATAAGAAAATTCATTCTTGAAAGAGTAAAAAAGATGGGGAACATATAATATCAACCAAAGACACTTACCAATTTAGTTATATTGGAAAATTGTAGTGCAACTAGATAAGTACCTATAACAAAAAAGTGCACCTTAGGTTTTAGAGTTAAAAAAATGCAATTAACCATGCTTCTTTTTTGTGTATAATTCTTCTTCAGAGAGTTAAACCGAGAGAGTTGAACCCATCATCTAACATCATATAATGCTAGAAATATCCCAGGTTCCTTAAAGGCACCTTGAACTCTCTTAATTAACATGTCTAGTAAAGAGAAGCAACTCATCCGATTAGAAAAATTCTATGGAAATGCTAAGTATAACAATTCATAACAAATTAAAGAGTATAAATTTTTCTAGATTAGATTGAAATATTTGAAAATGTGTCATTTAACCTTCGAAGCTAGAGGAAACCTACAATTTTATTCTAATTAATCCCATTGCTTTTTCACAGACCTCATTTCCAGATTACATCTCATTGATCAAATATTTATTGTTTACTAAATGGAAGAAAAATTGTTTCCTAGACTTTTGGTAAATGACAATATTAGGTATAAATCATATATAATAAATTATTAATCATGTGAAAATTATGAATAAATATGACAAATCGAATGTTTTTTGTATACATTAAAGTATTTTCTTAAAGTACCTTGGAACGTAATTTAAGAAAAGTAAAGTAAAGAGTTTCATAGGATTATTTCGTTTTCATCATTAGCTGAATTCATCACTAAAATTTAATGGGGAAGTGAAAAATAAAAAATGAAACCATGATTGAAATTTCAACTTTATTTGATTAACATGGCAATGATAACTTGTAGTATCTGCTAAGAAAGATATTGCAAAACATGTTTGGAAAAAAAAAATAGATTATCAATGAAATAGTAAAGATGGGTATGTTGAAATCAAATGTGCCCACAAAATTTCTAATTGGCTGAAAGTAGAATATGAAAAACTATTATGTTATGCAAGAAAAATATGGAAATAATCCATCTGGAACCTATATGGAGGAGTAACAACAACTTCAAAAACCATCAAAGTTTCATAGATAAATACAGACACATGATGGATTTTTTTATATATAGAAAAATGTTTCCATGATCCATCACATAAATATATTTGTGTTGTTAAGTTTCTGAATAACTAATGTGGTTAAAACTTAAACCGATTTCAAATGCAAAAGAAATTACAAACAATTGTGGGGAACAATTTTGACGAACATTCAAGATTTGTTTGGATTTGAACCAATGAGCGAGAACAATTTTGAAAAACATTCAAGATTTGTTTGGAGACACAGGACATTCATGATTGATCACAAAGACAAATCCATGAGAAGAGAGGAATATGGAATGTAATGGTTCATTATTCAAACAACCAATATCAGATACTACTAACTGGAGGTAAGACGTGATTACTGGACATGACCAACAGAAAAAATTTCCACAAAAATTAAAGATTTGTTTGGAGAGAAATGAGAAGGATGAATGATGAGGCCAACAGTTCCATGAGAGAAAATGCTTAAAAGGCATGGTCATGACCTATTAACTTCCATGAGAGAAAATGCCTAAAAGCCATAGGCATAACCTATTAACTAGGATACAACACAAGATGATCCATATTTCCTATTAGTTAATACAACACAAGATGATCCATATTTCCTATCTCGGAACGACATGAGAAGCTCTCAATTTAGTGTCTGTTGATTTAGGGATTTACTCAGTCTAGTGAAATAAATATTTTTTTAATGTTAGAATTTTATCCATATGAGTCAAAGTAGTACCTATATATGTGATTAGCTACTCGGATTAATATCTTATCAGAATGCATATATATGACAAGAATTGCATTATGGGATATTGTTCCACATTACAAAAATAAGCATATACAGGAGACAAAAATATAGACATAAGTTCGTGATAACTAATTAACAAGATAAACAATTTAAGCATTACCGGTAACATTGAGCATCCCATAGTCATCATTCCATGTGTAGAGTCATGGAGGATTTTTTATAGATGTGAATAATATATTTCCTAAAATCCATCATGTATCAATTTTGGTATTTTCTTTGAAGCTCCAAATACTTGCTAACCGTTTTAATCTTATCACGTAGGTGACGAAATGGATCATATATGACAAAGTTGTTGTAACATTGTTCCATCAGGGTCCATAATAGATAAAATACATAATTAGAGTTATGCGTACATAACTAGAGAGTGACTGCAAAAGGTCTCTGCAAGTTATCAAAAACATCTAGTTACTACCTTGAGTTGAACATCCATTCTAATTCTATGAACTTGGACAAATACTTAGCGGATGTGAGCATGCAAGTTGTTGAAATCTCGTCTATGCACACTTCGTGGTATTAGTAAAAATAAAATTATAATATATTACGAAGAAGAAATTGGAATGTACAAAAGGAAAATCCAACAGAACTATAAAGAGTGCCTACAAAAGAGCTTTGTAAAAAGAAAATAGGAAATCTAATTACTACTTTGAGTTAAACATTCATCATGATTCCATGGATTTGGACAAAATTATTGTTAGAGAGAAAGACTCAAGAATTCCCCACATCAAAATGTTGCCTACTTTATCAATTATTAAAAACAAAGGTGTTACATTTATACTTGGATAATTTATTTGGTTTTCATAACTGAAAAGAAACTAATATTTAACTATATGAAACTAATATATAACTATACGCAACTAATTACAACTAACTGTGAAGGATTACAACATTTACCCCCTTAATTCAAAGCGCCATTGACATACCAAGTAAAGATCTAAAATTTTCAAATTTTTCACACCCTAATGCTTTGGTAAAGTTATCAACAATTTGTTCTGAGGTTGGAGAATGAATAGATGAATTGTTTGGCCTATACATGATGTCGAATTAGATGATACTTGGTGTTGATATGTTTGGTTCGATCATGAAACTTTGGATTCCTGCCCAATTGAATTGTAGAAGATTTGTGGATAAATAGAGGAGTTGAAGATTTTTGTTTCTCTTGCAAATCTTCAAGTATTTTTCGAAGCCAAATGATTTCCTTAGTGGCTTGATCTGCTGCAACTTATTCAGTTTCGGTGTTAAAATCAACAGGAATAGATTGCTTTTACAATCTCCAATTTATGGTTGTTGGTCCAAGATTCATCGAATATCTAGAAGTCGAGACTCCATTTTCTTTATCTCCATCAAAATCTAAATCTGAATAACAAGTAAGATGGAATTATAAAACTTTGGAATATTTGATGACGTCAGTTTGAGTTCCTTTTAAATATTTCAAAACTCTTTTTTGTGCTACCCAATGCTGCTCACAAGGATGATGCATAAACTTGGAAAGAATTTCTGATAGAAAAGGTTATATCACGATGAGTAATAGATAAATAAATAAAACTTCCAACAAGTTGCATTTACTTTGTTGGATCTTCAAACAAATTTCCTTCTTCGGAAGTGAGTTTAAAATTCTGCTCCATTGGAGTAGCAACGGGATTACATTTCTTCATAACATATATGTTCAATAATTTATCAACATATTTTTTCTGAGAGATGAAAATATGTTGTGGTTTTTTATCAACTTCATTTCCAAGTTAATAATGAAGTAAACCTAAATTTGTCATATCAAAAACCTTTTTCAATTCCTTCTTTATAGATGATATGTATTCATCATTGTTTCCTGTGATCATCAAATCATCAGCATATACAACTAGATACACAATTGATATTCCAACTTTCTTAACAAAAAGAGTTGCATCATCTAGGTAAAAATGTTTATAGTTTAATTTAAGAAGATGTCCAGTTAGCTTCTCATACCATGCTTGTGGCGCTTATTTCAAGCCATACAAAGAATTCATTAGTTTGCAAACCTTTTTTTCTTTCCCTTTAACGGAAAAACCTTCTGGCTAAAACATGTAAACATATTCTTTGAAATCTCCATTTCAAAAAGATGATTTGACATCCTTATGATGAATTTTCCATTATTTCTGAGTTGTAATAGAAAACAAAGATCTAATAGTGCCCCATTTAGCTGTAGGAGAAAAATTCTTTGTATAGTTGATACCCTCTTTCTCTGCATATCCCTTCGCTACAAGTCTTTCTTTGTGTTTGTCTAATGAAACATCAGCTTTATACTTAGTTTTATAAATCCATTTTCAACCAATAGGTTTGATGCCAGCTGGAGGATCCACGAGCCTCCATGTACCACTTTTTATGAGAGCATCAAATTTATTTTGTATTGCATCTTTCCACTATTCATAACTAGGAGCTTCTTCAAAGAAAGTAGGTTCACAATCCACACAAAAATTAAATTCACAATGAGAATAGTTACCCAAGGAACTTGTAGCCTTAAACTCATCATATTTCTTTGGAAATGTTCAAATACGAGTTGACCTTCACAGAGGTTGTGTAGGAAGTTGTTCAAGAAGTTTCTCATATTCTTCATCTAGCTCAGTTCTTGCCATTTCTGCCATTGTTTCTGTAGAAACACTTGCATCAACTAATTCCTCATCAACAACGATGGAATTATCATCATCAACCACAACCAATTTCTCATCATTTAGAGAAGGAAACTCCACATTATGATCTAATATAGGAATCCCCCCTTTAGGATGGGGAAGTATATTATCTGATTCATAATAAAACTTTCGAGGCACAAATTTTTCTATTTGATTAAGTTTTCTATCAACATCGAGGGAATCTTTATCAGTTTTGAAGAAAAACTATATCTCTTGAGAAAATAATTTTTTTTTTCTCTTCATCATACAATCAGTATGCCTTAGAAGTAACTGAATACCCTAAAAATATATATTTTCTTCTTCGTTCACTCAGGTTATTCCTCTAATGTTTAGGAATCAAAGCATAACATTGAGAACCGAAAATTTGGAAATGTTTAACAGCAGGAAGAGGACTATACCACATTTCATATGGAGTTTTGTTGTTAATGACAGAGGAAGGGCACCAATTTCTAATGTATGTTGCACAGATCATGGATTCTCCCAAAACATTAATTTTACATTCTTAAAAAACATCACTGACCTTACCATATTAAGCAATGTTTGGTTCATTCTTTCAGCAACATTTTTTTGTTGTGGATTATATGGTATTGTGGTCTGGTGTTTGATGCCATTATCTTGAAAATATGTTTCAAAATTATGTGAAGTATATTATCCTCCATTATCACTCCTTATAGTACCAATAGTAAGTTGTGCTTCATTTGTTATCAAGAGATGGAATTTCTTAAACATATCAAAAACTTGTGATTTGTCATAAGCAGATAAACCCAACACATCCTCGAATAATCATCAATAAAATTGAGTATGTATTTATTTCCATTCGTAGTCGATATAGGCATTAGACCACATAATTGAGAGTGTATAAGCCTTAATTTTCTTGTAGCTCTAGACTTAGAATTCTAAAAAGATTGTTTTTTATACTTGCCCAATATACAAGATTTACATGGGGTTAATTTTCTAGGAATTGTTGGAAGTCCCTTAATCTCCTTTTGTTTCATAATTTGAATATTTTCATAATTGACATGACTGAAGCGTGCATGCCATAATAAAGAAGAGGACAGGGTATCACTTTGTTTAACCAAATAAGTTGTCTTCAATGCAACAGATGACATACCATGCAAATTTAATAATTTATCTTCTTGCACACCAGTCATTAAAATTTTATTGTCAGATGCTCTTCTAATTTCTACTTTACCATCAAATATGTGAATGGAATGTCCCTGTTGCCTTATTTGCATAAGAGATAACAAATTTCTTGAGAAATATGGAATGTAAAGAACATTATTCAAAATATAATTTGAAAGTCTAGGAATTTTTAACTGAATTGAACCAATCCCCAATGGTTTGATTTGGGACTTATCAGAAAAATACACTACTCCATCAATATTATCACTGATTTGATCAAAAAAATATCTTCGAAAGGTCATATGACACGTGGCATATGTGCCTAGAACCCAATTGTCATACCATGGAGAAAAAAAAGTACTAAAAACATCTTCTATGTGGAAATTACAATAAGTGACAACATCATGTTCATTCTCATAAGACTGTCCTCTTTCTGGAATTATATGATCTTTCTTTGCAAGCAATTATTCTCTTTTTTCATTAATTTTCTCCTAGGGAATTCTATAATTTGCAGTAGTATGTCCAAGTTTTCAACATCTAAGTCATTTTACAACTGGTTTATCAGAAAAATTTCTTTGTTTTTCATTCTGTTGTCTATCTCCCTAAATATTTCTAGCCCCACTGCCTCTATAATTATTCCTACCTCGACCTCTATTAGCCTTAGTATTTTTGAAATATTCCTCTTGAAGTTTTTGGTATTTTTGTGCAAGACATAGGGTTTCGATATTAGAACTATGTGATGCTTATTTCTTTCAAAATTCCTTCTCTCTTTCTGCAATTTTCCCTACTAATTTTTCAAAATCTATATCTTTTAATTGCCCACTAGCCTGGAGAGATTCCAAGTAGTTTGAATAACTAGGGTGAAGAGATTTTATAAAGGTAATAAGTGACAAGTCAGCTTTAACTCCAGTACATTCAATTTCATGATTAATGGCTTTAGTTTCAGAGGCAAGTTTTAGAGGATCGTTATCGCTCATTTCTAGATTAAATAACTTCAACAATAACTGAATTACCTTCAATTCAGAATGTGAATCATAAAACTCTTTTAGTTTTTTTATGACATCATAAGTTGTTTTACTCTAAGTAATGTTTCTACTTACCTCTACTCATAATGAATTGGATATTAAGGTAAAGGCCTTCTTATACTTACTTTTCCATATTGCGAGTTGTTTCCACTCACTAGTCTTCTCTGGTGCATTCTCTCTTTCTCCTTCACAAAATCCATCCCATAAATAATTAAAAATGAGAGTATTTTTAACCTTTACAAACCATTCCTCGTAATTTTATTTTCTGTTCAAAACAACCCTGATTAAAGATACCAAGGAATTCATCTTAAAAATCTGAATTGATCTTAAAAAAATTTGATTCAACCACAAAAAATAATCTGCAATCACCGGCATAGATTTAAAAAAATAAAAAATCACTAATAGATTCAGTGCTTCTGTTTTTAACCATAAGTCGGCAGACACATCTCTAAAAAAAAACTTTCTTTTTAACTTGTAGAGGTTTTTATTTGATAAAAAAAAATATGTTTCAACCACAGTTTTCTTAAAAAAATATTGATTTTTTTCTTCTTAACTTACTGATCCAAAAACCGATGCTGCAACATATATTTCTTTAATAAAAAAAACTCTGTTTCAACCACAAATTTCTTAAAATAAATGGAGTTTTTTTTCTTTTTAAATTACTAATCCAAAACCAATGTTTCCAATTACTATGCACTGGGTTCGATGCTATGCTACAACATTAAAAAAAAAGCATTGGCACGTGACGTGCAGTAGTGATATGTCGCAAAATAGTGATGCTGTCGTTGTCAAAATAAATACATCAGCAAGACTCTAACGACCTCCCGAAAGAAATCTGTTGTAAAAATAGACCTGAGAACGGATATGATTCCTCTATTAGCCTCCAATCTCAAATGTTACAAAGGGTGTTGCTGCCACAATTCGTGCAAGGGTGTGGATAGAAGTTTTGGAGAATTTGTTGCAGCCACACGGAGTAAGAATCTCCCACAACACCTCCTAGCCTTGATCTGATACCACTGTTAGAGAGAAAGACTAGAGAATTCCACACATCAAAATGTTGCATACTTTGTCAATTATTAATCACAAAGGTGTTAAATTTATACTTGGAGAATTAGTTGGTTTTCATAATTTAAAAGAAGCTAGTCTTTAACTATATGAAAATAATCTATAACTATATGCAACTAATTACAACTAACCCCGAAGGATTACAACAACTATTAAGGAATGTGAGTATAAAACATCCTGAAATCCTCTTTTGCATCTCTATCGTTAGTCTCATTTGAGGCACCAAGAGCCCCAAAAACTTGCCAAAAATTTAGTGTTCCATCTGTTGCAGTTCATGCAAGTTCTATGGAAAATTTGAAGGATGGAAAATAGCTTTGAAGTTTATCTCACTAGTCCCTAATATGCAAACTGTAAAAATATCTCACTACTTAAGATAATTAAGATAAAAATGAATACTTGGATATTACAAACAAAATTTAGGTTATAAATAAGAAAAAATAATATGATTTTTTTTTAAACTTATTGGTCTCATAAAAATATTGGATTTCTCCACTAAACATTACAATTGTTTGTATTTTGTTCATTACTTGTAATTAAAGGGTTGTCCTAGTTGCAAATTCCACAAGTTCACACATACAATAATGTAAGTTTAATAAGACAAAGTTTTGTTAATAATTTTTTTTAAAAGGTAGAAGAATTTGTTTGATTTGCTTTAGATTTTATTTATATATTTGTTTTTTTTTTTTTAATAAATCATAATTGAGTGTCCAAATTACTCACTTGATTAGTCAAATGTTAACTATACTAGAGTAGATTTTCAATGAGCTATCATGAGCTCAATTTTGAGTTCATGAAGGCCTCTAAAAGTGGTCTACAAGATAAACCTATGTTGTTTGCACCCCCATTCTACACTTTTTGACCAGTCTTGGAAGAATTGATTTTTTAGGTGTTATACTAGATCATTGTTCGTACTTCATATGTCCATTGTGTAACAGACATAAAGATATTTCCAACGAGCTATCATGAGCTAAATTTGGATTTCGAGCAGGCCTCCAAAAGTGGCCTACAAGGAGACGATGCACTCATGGGCTTAGCATTACGCTCTTGGATTTATGGCTTTGCGCTCTCGGGCTTGATAATGCGCTCTTGAAATTGGTGTTTCGCTTCTTATAGAGGCCTCCAAATGCAAAACAAATACCACCATTTGATTCTGAAGGTAACATATATGCAATTTTGACACTTTGCAAAGAAAAATTGGAAAATTTGGCAAGGAGAAATGGCCAAAAACACCTCAAAAATGACATTTTTGCCTTCATTTTCAGGCAGGTGTTGCGCTCCTAGACAGTATTAGGATATTCAACTTTTGGAGGGCTAAAACTAATATTTTTTTTGGAAACCAGGTACATTTTTGGAAACTAGATAGGACATCTTTCCAATGATCTCTCATGAGCTCAATTTGGACATCGGAAACCCCCTCAAAAGTTGGCTTGAAGTTGGCGTTGCACTCCTGACCAATGACTGATATTCCTGATCTTTTCTTAGTTTTGTGAGTTTGACAATGGAAAATCATGATTTTACTAAGGTTTGCAGCTCAGCCTTTTGTGGACCATCTCCACAACTCAAGGATTCGACCCCTGAGGTTTGGACAAGTTGTTTCATGTCTATATCATTCACCTCTTCACTCATTTCAGAGGTGGGATACTGTTGTATTGATCAGAAACACTAGTTTATTCATATTTTGGCAGGAATATATCGGATGACTTGCAGCTATTTTGGTGGGATTCTTGTGGTACTGTATTTTGACATAGTTTCTTCTTTTGTTGCATATGTATGAATGTTTTGTACTTTCCATGTTCATTCCACTTCTATTATATGTTTGATTCCCATGTATGATAAGAAGAATACATATTTTATGCTCTGTTTTTGGAGAATCATCATAAATTGTTTCATTTCTTCAGTTTAAAAAGAATTCATGTATTGTCATGCTCTTTCTAGCACCTCACTAGTCTGATCCATTTCACCTAAGAACCCTAAAGTGTTAGAGTTCCTACCTACCTTTCCCCATCAAATGCTTGCAATTATGATCTTATTTTCCCTGACCTAGTTACCTCTTTGATCTAATTCACTCATCCAGCACCCAAATCAACCAATCAAAACCCCTATGCTACTATACCTAGCCTAAAACCTAATTGATCCAACCCACTTGGATATGATCCCTTGGAGAGATCACTCTCCTACCTAGTAGGGCTAGCTACTTGGCGAGATCTTGGTTTGTGGTTACCTTTGCTGGTCTCTTCTCAGCCTTAGAGATCCGATGGAGTGCTAACACAAACGACACAGAAATAAGTAAGAAGTGCTTTGGGATATGTGGGCTATTACAAAAGATACATTGAAAAATTTATTAAAATAGCTCTACCACTACTAAATTTACTTGCAAAATATGTTGAGTTTCAATGGACAACAAATTGTCAAAATGCATTTGAAATATTGAAAGAAAATTTGTCAGTAGCACCCTTTGTTTGAGGACCAAACTGGTCAGTGCTATTTCACATATCTACTAATGCTTCTAATACAGGTATACAAGAATCACTTGGACAAAAGGAAAATCAGTTTAATTATGTCATATACTTCATAAGAAAAAATTTAACTCCGGCAGAATTCAAATATACAGTCAGAGAAAAAGAAATGTTAGTTGTTGTGCATGCAGTCAATAAGTTTCGGCATTATATAACAGGTTATCATGTGTTCATTCATACCGACCATTCAGCCATTAGATACTTAATGAAAAAATCAATTACAAACTGAAGAGTTACTAGATGGATGTTATTAATGCAGGAGTTCAATATTGTTGTTCAAGATTGACCAGGTAAAGATAATCAAGTAGCAGATTTTCTGTCAAGACTTCATTCACCTCGTGATCCAATTCATGTTTCAGACAATTTTCCAAATGAACATTTATTTGCTATAACAGCTAAAACCCCATGGTTTGCAGATGTAGCTAATTATTTATCATCTGGAACATTACCATCCCATTTCACCAATAAGAAAAAAAGAAAAATAATCCGAGAAAGTGATAGATATAGTTGGGTCAATGGTGACCTCTTTTATACTAGTTCTGATCTATTAATAAGAAAATGTGTTAGAGAAGATGAAATTCTAGATATTTTGAAAAAATGTCATGACAAGCCATGTGGTGGCCATTTTGCAAACAACATACAAGGTGCTCAAACTTGGCTACTGCTGGCCATCAATCTTCAAGGACTCAAAATCCTATGTTAAAATATGTGATAGCTGCCAAAGAACTAGAAGACATGTAATATCATATGAAATGCCATTGAAACCACAAGTACTCATAAATCCATTTGAACATTGGGCTCTGGACTTTGTGAGACCAAAACCACCTTCAAATGGAAAGAAGTACATTCTAGTGTACACAAATAATGTTAAGTGGGTAGAATCAAAGGCAGTGGCAAGAGAAATAGAAGAAATAGTGGTTTCATTCCTCTTTGAGGAAATATTTCTCAGATTTGGAGTTCAGAGATAGATTGTTATAGACTAGGGAGCACAGTTCACCTCTAAACATGCTCGGGATCTGACGAAAAAGTACAAAATAAAACACAAAATGTATACTCCATACCATCTCCAAGAAAATAAACAAGTAGAATCCACTAATAAAGTCCTGGAAAATATCGTGACAAAAGCAGTGTAAATGAACATAAAGGATTGGTCAGAAAAATAAGAGATGCACTATGGGCATACAGAATTATGTGGAAGAATACAACTAGATTCAATCCATATCATTTGGTATATGGTAAGGATGTTCTGCTACCCATTGAATTTCAAATTCATACATATAAAATTACAGCAGAATTGGGATTGGAACTATCATAAGCACAACAATAGAGAGTCATGCAATTAAATGAACTAGATGAAATCAGACAGCAAGCAGCGGAGCATACATCACTAGTGCAACAACAAAGAATCAAATGGCATGACAAATTTATTAAAAATATTTTTTTTCATAAAGGAGACTCAGCATTACTTTTTGACTCCAAGTTCAAAGATTTCAAAGCAAAGCTTACAACTCATTGGCTTGGGCCATATGAGATAGAAGAAATTTTTGACAGTGGAGCAGTTAAAATAAAAGAAATTGATGAAGCAACAATTTCATTTGTAGCCAATGGACATAGGCTTAATGCCTATATAAGCCTATAAATAAAGAGTACTTTATGAAAATATTCTCAACAGAAAATAATATGGAAATAATTGTATATTATTATTTGAACCTCTTGATGTAGATTATGTTGTTTAATGTTCTTTTTGCATCTAATATTGGTTTAGGTTCCTTCTAATGAATATTGATGTTGTTCAGGTCCCTTCTGCAATGGTATTTGAATGATGTTTCAGGTCCCTTCTACAATGATATTTGAATGATGTTTCAAGTCCCTTCTGCAATGATATTTTGATTGATTTTTCAAGTCCCTTCTGCAATGATATTTTGAATGATGTTTTTGGTACCTTCTGCAATACAACTGCTTAAACTATTTGCATAGTTTTATTATGAGTCTCCCCCCTTGCTAATTGTAAGACTTTTCCTCAATTATTGAAATTGTGGAGGATTATTTTTGCAAAATTAAACCGAAGAAAAAGTAAAAAAGAATAGAGAATTAATATTGTCCAAACAAGTTGGTTTTTTGGTATGAATTCAAGTTTGTATTGTGCCTGTTTCCTAGATTTTCACAACTAAACTCTATTATGTTTTATTATTTTTTATTTTGGAAGTAAGGAAGGCATATCACTATGTTGTTCCTCATTTCCATAGGACATTTTTGGTGAATAGATTCTTGACCTTGATGAGAGAATATGATACCTTGAAGAGGCTACATCTTTTGGTGATGTCACTAATTGTTTCTCTGTTATTGTGTTTGTTAAACTTTTTTATCCCAGAGGAGGGTGATATCCAATGTGAATTTGAAACCCCCCTCACATTTTTCAATGAAGGTTCTATCTGAATTTTAGGGAGCTACACATTATAGAAATTCAATATGATGTGCCAAAAAATTTACAAACATCCCCAAAATAGAAACCACCTATTATATTCAATTAAATCTACATGGAACCAGCAAGCAATATGGTAAAATATAGAATTACGAATCCCTTCAATTAGTTTAAAAAAAAATATGAAGAAAGCACCCATAGGACTAGAAATAACAATATAGTAGAGAAAAAGAATAGTATCTCAGCAGCTATAATTGCAAGTCATAAATTAATATCATATATTCCAATTTCAGCACTAAAAGCAAAATCAATATAACATAAAAGCAAAGACAACATTGTTTTACATGTAAGTAAACATTGTTAATGGAAATATGCAACATGGATTGGCATAATCATGCCTTTATCAATGAAATTTCATCAGACCATTGAAAAATTGTGTGCTAACAATATTTAAATAAGTTAAAGGAAAAAATTGACCTATATTGTACAGTTTATGGGACAGAAATCAATATGTAGAAATATTCACTTGGTTTTTATAATTGGGTAGAGGAATGACTTAAAATGACCTTGTATGTCTTCTCGTTTTAGAGCTCAAATTTTTAGGAAGGATTTAAGTATCCACATTTCAAGAATCACTAGAAGAGGTTGATAAAGAATATAAGAAGACAAAAAACTAACCGGTGGTGAAATAAATGGATTTCTTGGGAGGTAGATTGGCATATGGACTTTTGGTAGCTAGAAATTTTCCAAATAAGTGAATGTATTTTAAAACCGAACCTCTAGTTTATTTTGGTTTAGACAAGGTCTAGAATTTTAAAAGTGAATTCCCTCTTTCTTCCTCTTACATGTCCAATGATCAGAATCTGTATTGAGGGAAAAAATTTCCAAAATAAAAATTTTGCATTTTATTTGTTGTACACATGAGTTTTTAAAAGCTAATTAACTCATAAATTTCTCACAAAATACACTTAAAGCTTGACACATAAACCCCTTCCCAATTGGCTAACTTTAGACGATCCTAAACACATTTTTATTTAAGTGATGAGGGAGATAGCACAACAAAACTAGTTTTTCCATATTCAAATCAAGTTGGTATCAAAGTACAATTAGCTCATTTTAGTCAAGGTTAGTTAGAAGAATTAGCTATTGGTTTCTGTCTTCAATTTCCTCTCAAAATGAATGTTTACGTGCTTTTGAGAGACACACTAGAGGAATAAGGTCCAAATTTTTGATGAAAATGGGCTATGAAAGTAAAGGGTTAAAGGCAAACATGTACAAGGCATAGTTGAGACAAATTTTGTTGAGGAAAGGCCTAATTATTTGGGTCTTGGTTATGGAAAACATGATGGAGAATGCTTCAAAGCCAAGGAGGCACATGAAGCTACTCCAAGAAGGAATTTCATTTCGTGTTCATTACCTCAAGCTTGTGAAGTTTGTGTTTATGATGAATGGAAAAGTTTGACACCCACTTTGCAAGAAGATGTTAATAATCATGTAGCTAATGAGAATGTAAAAGAAGAGGATGTTGAAAGCTCTAGAGTCATTGAATTCATTGCTAGTATTTAGAGGAGAGCCACTACCTCATCAAATTCACCTCCTCAAGAAGGCGACAAAGGTGAATGTTCAAGGTATAAATTTGCCTTTAATCAAATTTCTTTTGATTATGATAAACATGGTAAATATTCACATACGATTTGGAAAATTTTGCATGTTCCTTTTGAGGTTTGAATAATCATAATGTTTATAGATGTTGGAAGAAGATATCCATGCACATGAAACTTTCTAAATAAATGAGGCAAAAATTCAAAGGCCCATTGGACAAGGAAAATGATGTTGAAAATAAGATGCAATTGTTTTGCACTCATTGCCATAAGAAAGGTCACCTTGTAGACAAGTGTTGGACTTTGTATCCAACAAGTCATCCACGACATTTGAAGAAGGTCGAAAGAGATATTGACAAGAATGGAAAAGAGGATTCCATAATCGATGAGGGTCAGGATGATTCACATGATGATGAAGTGTAGCTGAAAGAACCGCCATTGAAATGGTTTGGTAAGGGATGGTTAGATTTCTTATCCAATTAAGGCCTTGCATGTATTTTGATGTTTCATGAATTTCTTTGCAAATTCAAAGTATGGTGCATGTTGCATGAAGAAAGATGTTGAAAGTAGAGTTATGTTGACACACTTAAATGCAACAAATATGGAAATTTGTACATGAGCTATTATTTGACTTGAGAGTCAGTTGTTTGAAGAGGCATTTTTTGTCGACTTGTGTTTGGTTGATGGTTTTTTACACCAATATGTAAGAGTACATGGATATATTCACATGATGTGAATTTTTTTTCTTTGAAGGAGAAAAATGATATGTCAGCGAGCTATGTTTCTTGCATTATGTGTTTTTCAGTTTGATGGTTTTGTTTGTGACAAGACGTCACAAGATTTTGGGAAGTTCCACTCTTGAGCGAGAGCCTCATGATTACAACCTAATCATGAGAATCAAATGGGAGTGCATCCTTATTTTGAAAACAAACCTCTAGATAGGATTCTAAGCTACCTAGGACTCAAACCATTATTTTTAAATTTGAAATATCATGGTGTGTTGTTTCAATGCCTAAACCCACAACCCTAACATAAATTGTTTTATTCTTTTTTTGTAGGATTTAGTTGGTTATATTAAAAGTCAGTTGAATTTAAAATTCTTGGCTTAGTGGCATGAACCAAACATATTGTGTATTAAATGAGGAATTTTGCTCTCCCAATCATTTCTAAATCACCCATATCACCAAGAAAACATGTTTTAAAAGAACATACTTTGGTATGGGAAAGACCATAGGTCCTTTGACTGTGCACATGTGGTGTGAAAAATCGAAATTGACAATGCAAAAAGTGAAATTATGAATGAAACCACGAAAAGAAAAATCCAAAAGTGGTAAATGATTTAAATAGACCTAATTAATTATTTACCAACATAAATTCTTCAAGTTTTAGCAACTAAATGATAAGTAAAAAAATAAATAAATTTTTAATTATGGTTCAAAAGTTACATAATCTTAAGAATCATTTTAAATTAATTCTATCTCATAAAAAATATCCCTCCTAACTTAACAAATACTATCTCTTCCCATAAGGTTCACGACCTCCCGTCCTTAGCACACAAGACATAAATACAATTAATATTTAAATATGTTAATTCCTATCGAAATAAATGAAAAGTTGTATAGATGGTTTCAAATATTATAAGAAGGTTTTTGATATGGTTGAGAGAATTTGGAAAATAGAATCCATAAAAAAATTATTTTTCAAAACGTATTACTTTCAAAGTATCAACAAGGAATGTACAAGGGTGTTCAATGAATTAACGCTAAATTTAAATTCCATAATGTATATCTTACTCATAATTTTAAAAAATTATTAAATAATGATCTAGATTGGATAATTATATTATTTGTCATATATTTTGATGCTTATAGGTGAAAAAACTGAAAGAATCAACTTGTAGGGTCATTTTAATGGTGGGTGGAGAATTGGGGTCTAAACCCTTTTGGAGTCATTTTGAGGTATTAAATGACATTTCTTGGGGTCAAACAATTATCCCTTGTGCCGAAACCTTGACCATTGTTCCAATGATGCAAGAAAAACATCAAATGAATTTCATTCAAAATTTATGACTTTAGTAAGTTGACCTATCATGTTGACCACCATGGTATGAGAGAATGTCATTTTAGCCCCATTACTCATGCATAGCAAGCTAGCTACATGTGGAATTTTAACAAGACTCTAAAAGGTCTAAAATCACAAACCTCGTTAATGGTTGACAGAGTCAAATATTACACCTAGTTGGCTATCACGCTATGTTAAATACTTGGTCACTAGGAGGAATAAGAGTTCCATTTTGTGTTATTGTATTTTGTTCTATAGTTGAAAATACAACTAGGAGTGTGAAGTTAGAGAGAAAAATGTATGAAGTTAAGTTTTTATAGCAACCTTACACACCAAAATTCCTATCTAACTCTAGAGAGATTACCTCTTTTTTTGTACTTACATATTTTCCATACCAGAAAAGAGAGAGTAGAGCATGTTTACATTTTAGTGTTGTTTTTCTCCCATAAGGATTTCCTAGGGAAAAAGGAGTAGAGCATCATTAATTTTTAGGGTTGCTTGTCTCCCATAAGGATTTCCTAGGAAAATAATTGTGTTGATTGTCTAGATATGTATGTGTGTGTTTCATTATGTTCTCTATTTCTTACATTGTGTTTCATTATGTTTTATATTTCTTACATTTGATTGTTTTATTCATTTAAATAGAAATTTAGTTATTAAAAGATCTAAAAGATAAATACAAATTAATCTTCATTATATAGATTTCACTTATTTTGTCAAATTTTAAAAGATCTAAAACTACTATAGCTCCCCATCCAAAAACAGAGTCATACAAAAACAGAGCATATTTTTCTTGCCTCTGAGTTAATAGAAAGCAAAATAGTTAACTTTATAGTAAATTAGTTAATATGTTTAGTGCAATTTATTTCACCTTAAAATAATAATATTGGTAATAATATTTCCCTATAGCTTAAAAGTTAAATGTAAATTATTTGAATTTCACAATTAGTAATTAAAACCTTCACAAAACCAAATAAGTAAATATGGGTTATAACTTATTAATTACTGAAGTAGGGAGTTTTCTATCTAATTCACATTTCTCTAGATCCCTACTATTAATTAGTAGTTTCAATTGAATTATTAGTTTTCTATGAAGTTCCTTAATGAAGTTAAAAGTTAACTGTAAATTAATAGAGCTAGCTTACAGTTAACATTAAATGAAATATGGAACTATTAACTATCAATTGAAACTAAACCATGGGGTGGATAACAGAAAACTTTCTATGTTAAGCCAAGTTAACTTCAACAAAAACTACTATAGCTCCCAATCAAAAAACAGTCATACAAAAACAGAGCATATTCTGGTTGCCTCTAAGTTAATAACAAGCAAAATAGTTAAATTTACAGTAAATTACCTATATGTTTACATTCAACTCTAATATCACTTTTCGTGGGTACTGTTTTCCTTGCAGGATTTTCCCTTAATGAGATTGACATTACTTCTTATCCAGTATTCTTCTGGTTATTTTCATACATTCATGGCCTACCAACAGGTCAAGTCTAATGTCATAGTTCTTTTCATACATCATGGATAGCCTCAATAGAGACCATGCTACTAAAAAGCTTCAGAGAGACTGAGGTGGTACTAAAGTCAACTAAAAAAATGCAAACCAAAGCATTAAATTGGACAAGTGATATTGCATAATATGATATTATGCCATATTGTCAAATCTATCCAATAATCTGAAATCTACACTACGAAATTCTGTCCCAATGCTATGACACATAATTACAAGTTGAGCTGAAGAGTTGAAGGTTTCATACATCAATTAAAAAAAAATCAGAGTTTGAGGTTCAGGAGGAGAAGCAGTGTAGTAAAGGGGAGCAGTAGTGTAGAGGGAATTCAAGGAATGATAAAGAGTAAACTCATCCTATGTTAAGATAGAATAGCATTACAAAGCTGGTAAAATTAAACTGACACCTAATGATGGTATGTCCAGACAGAAAGGACTGCTTAAACTGATATCAAAATCCCTAAACTGATATCAAACTGATACTACTATGATGATTACTTGCTCGTTAAAAAAATTATGCATGAATACATTTAATGAAGAGTTTGAACCACTTGTGGTGTTGGAAAAAAATCCTGGGTCCAAAATCATTGATTTAGAAACTAACTCGATAATATATTGGCCAATTCAAAAAGACAACGGAAACCCACAAACTCCAAACCAAAAATGATCTGGATTATACTACACAGGAAATGAAAGCTATCAATAATAGAAAACAAATTGAGAGGTACAATGAAAAGCAATTTCTATTAATGAAACAACCATGACAAACCTACAATGACCAAAATGGTGGTAGCTATGTTTAAAAGAAATTTCTATTACACTCATTCACAAAAAATGCCATAACAAGAGGAGATGTTATAAATGGTATGTATTCCCCAACAAACAGACAAGGACTTAAATGTTGATATACTTCTAAATATAAAAATATATGAAAGTTAATATTTATAAAAATTTAAATAAATATGAAGGCATATTGAATGTTACAAATTGCAACAACATACACCATTTTCAATAGACCATACCACACGGATGGGAGGAGCAACATACCTGGTATTGGAGTATACCAACAGTGCGGACAGGAGGAGAAAAAACACGGACAGGAGGAGCGAAAATGCGCAAACAAACAGACCTACAGTAGACCAACAGCGCGGACGGGAGGAGCGAAATGTTGAACCCTTAGTTAAACTGAGAGGGGGGGGTGAATCAGTTTAACACATACATGGACTTTTAAAACTTTTCTTTTAAATCTTATTTACACCTTCATTTCATGGTCAACTTAATATGTGAGCAACAAGTATTACTATCAAGCAGATTTGTTAATGTAATAGCATTGAATATGAGAGCAAAGAAGTATTGCTGTGATGAGATAAATCACATCAACACATAAACATCATGCACAGAGACACCAAATATAAGTGAAACCTACAAAGGGAGAAAACCACATCTTATTATTGTTTTGATGCAAAGGCAAGCTCCAACTCCCTCTCACCACCGTTTCCTCTGTGCACCAGGCCACAGGAGGCTCTATCCTCAATTCTGCAAGCTACAACTTGCAAGGAAGCTCCAACTCCCATCTATTTTCTGCAGGCACCAACCTACAGGAGGCTCCTACCTCAGTCAGCTACAACTGACATTTTATCAAGCTACAACTTGATGTAGAAGCACCAACTCCCATCTATTTTCTGCAGACACCAACCTACAAGAGGCTCCTACCTCAGTCAGCTACAACTGACATTTATCAAGCTACAACTTGATAGGGAAGCTCCAACTTCCTTACTCTTTCAAAAGAAAAACACTTGCTGATTTACCTTGGATATCAGCTCTGTTTTGTACCTTCTTCTCTGCTGTTCAACAACTCTTATATCAGACCTGCATCATCTCTGCTCAGCCCCTTCTTCTTCTTTGCTCAGCTCCTCCTTATTCACATTCTTCTTGCAGCTTGCTTATTTTCTTCAACTCTCTTTAATTCTGTTGCATACTCTCTTCTTCTCTCACTCCTTTTTCGTCAACCTCTCCCCTTGAATATTACCCTGTTTTATACAAAAATAGCTTCATGGCTGTTTGTATTCCACTGGGAATTCAAAATGGACAGCCATGTCTCTTTGCCTTCTTCCTTCTCATCTCTTTTCAGCTCACTCAGAAAAATGTAACTGTAGGTGCTTATTTTAACATTACAGTGGGAGTTTGTTTTCTCTCGGAGACTTGCCAATGCATCACAAACAATAAAAACAATTAAAACATTTATCGAATTACAATTTGAACTCCAGCTCAACTCATTTAGTCTTTTGAGTTGGTACGCATTTGTCTTTTCTTTGGCTGTCTTTTATCTCCTTTCGGCTCTGTTTGCTCTTCTATCCTCTGCTGTGGTGTAACTGTTGCATACGTGTAATTGTGCCTTTTATATCCGCTGACTGTAAATCTGGAGGAATTCCAACTCTATTCATGCCATGAGTGTCTTGTTGATGTGGCGAGTTCCGCAGGTCGGAACATACATATATCACAACTATATTAATCTAATAATCGCCCTCCCATTAAGCTGAGGCCTGTGGGTCTTCAGACCACGCAGCATGTTTTAATACAACCGCAACAATGTAATATATATACATATAACAATCATATCACAACGCTCGTATTATAAATTGAGCCATTCTTTAATTCCGCGGGGGTAGCAAACTCAAGCAGATAAGGGAAGAAGACCCCCTCGGAATGCATTACACATATCTCCAACTTATATATTATCTTAGCGTAAATAGAGTTCCGATCCCCTTGTGATTTCCGATTGCTATTGATCGCAATTGAAACTTTGAGTTGCAAGCCCCTCTGCTTTGTTTACCTCCGATGCGATTGGGAAGGGGTCCCACCATATAAAACTTCGTTTTGTGTGCTCCATATATATCAATTCTCAGCGTAATATAGTGAAGACATATTAAAAATATAAGAATTCCTTTTGGGTCCACTTGACACACTTCCCGATGCAATGAGTCTTCTCCGAATGCTATTTATCGCTCCTGTTCCGATTCCGATTCAATCGGAAATCGCCAATCGCCTGAATTGGTATCACTCAACTATTGTAGCTCCAAATGTGTTCCGATTGTGATTCAATCGGAAATCGCCAATCGATTGAATTACTATCACTCAACTATTGCAGCTCCAAATGTGTTCCGATTGCGATTCAATCGGAAATTGCCAATCGATTGAATTGCAATGCGCTTCCACCTTTGGACTTCTTCACATTTTCGATCCGATTGAGGAGGGGTCCCACCTTATAAAACTTTGTTTTATGCGCTCCATAATATATATGCCTTGGACCTTTGGTTCTTTTGCTTTCGAGATTGATAATATGAAATTGTTTCAATGTCTTAAACTTTCCAAACTCCACTAACTTCGACACTGCCCGATTTGCATCAATCACTGGAATTCTTATAATTTAAAACAAAGTTGCTGCTACGTCATTTCTTATATATGTATACTTTGCTGTTGGAGCCAAGCGATTCCCGGAATAGTATTTGTGTTATATTAAATGTATAACGCCGGTTGGAGTATGCGATTCCCGAAATTATGCATATGAATGTATCTGCCGGCTTGGGCGATTCTCAGAATTTTATAACGGCTCTGCCTCTGCCTCTGCTGCTCTTGTCGCTCTGCCTCTGCCTCTGCTTCTTTGCTGCCTCCATTGTAGTCGTTGCTTCCTTTGTCTGTCTTGCTGCTCCTGTCGCTCTGCCTCTGTATTCGACTGTTACACTCTAGCAGTGTTCTTCTGCCTATTTCCTTTGCTTGTTTCAGCTTCAATGCTGCTCGACCTCTGCCTCTACTGCACGTCCGTTTCATCTCTTCCTCTATATTTGCTGCCTCTGCCTCTGCTGCTCGACAGCTGCTCTGCCTCTTCCTGTCTCCTTTGCCTGTCTCTGCTATCTTTTTCTTTCTATCTCTTCTTTTGGTCTAATGCTGCTCCTTGCTTCTTCAAATGGTCCTATCTCTGCTTCTCTTTGCTGCCCTGCCTCTGTTCTTCGCTGTGCCTTTGCCTGTTTCTGCTTCAACACTACCTCCTTTGCTGCCTTTGTTACTTCTTTGTCTCTTCCTTTCTGCTATATTTGTTGTCTTAGTTTCTTTGTGCTCCTTTCTCTATTGCGTATATAGAATCCACTCCACCTGTTATACTTGTATCACATCCTATGAGGCTCCGATCTTCTACGCCTTCAATTCAACAGTTCTTTTCCTCAACTTCGAACTCCGCTACGTTACCAGAGTTCTGTTCCTCATCTTGATTTAATTCTGCAGAATGAATTGATGTATTCTCCCCAACAGTGCTTCACAGTCTTCCCCCTAGAATAATTGTTCCTCATCACTCTGTCTCATTCCTCAGCTACTTGTCTTATGCTCTCTTTGTTTCATCTGCTCCTTGACTGATGCTACTCCTTAATTCTCCTTTTGCTGCCTTAGGTGGTCCTCCTTTGCCATCTCCTTTGCCATCAATGACAACATTTCCAACAGTCTCCCCCTTTGGCATTGATGGCAACACCTCCTCCAATAATCCAATGCTTCATCTGCCTATCTGCTTTTCCTCCCCCTTTGACATCAATGGCAAAGGGTTGCTCATTTCCTAGTGTGCATTCTATCTGTTCATTTCCTTTCTCTGAGATGTGTTTAGGCCCTCTTCTACTGACTTTGTACCATGCTGCTCCAGCCTGATGAGAGAACACTTTGAGGATTATTGGACTTGAATATACACTTAAAGATTGTGAATTCCCCATGTGACATATCAAGCTTGCTTCAACTATACTTCAGTCTATATTATAATTTTCATCTGCGATGCATATCTATTGAAGAAGGTTGTAGTTGGAGTCTGTCTTCTTCTGCAATAATCATCTGCAGTACAACATCTGTTCAATTGTGATGATGCCAATATGTCTTTTATAACTGTGATTCACTTTTCTTGCCTGTTGGTGATGATATGAGCTAGGAAGCTGATGATGATATTACACTTAATAGCTGCAGATATTTGTTACTAATGTGATCAATGAATTAACTAGAATTTGATCTAAGAGATCAAATGCCTTTACTGCTTGCATAATGAACTTTCAAAACAAAACCTTGAGGTAGGATGCATTCAATGTATTGGTCGATCTCACTTATCAACCATGCACTTTTCTTTATGACATAAGGGGGTATGTATGTCAATCTCTCTTTAAAGTTGGATTACCTGCAAATCCTTTGTGCTGAGCTTTAGATGGTAATCACAACTAGTCCTTTATTCTTCAGATACTTTGACTGTTCTATCAGAATGAACTTCCACTTTTCATGCTGAATGCAGATAATACTGGGAATATTACATTGAGGTTCTTTTGCCATAATCCTTTGATCCTGAGGACCTGAACCATGCTGCTGCTCCACTGATAACACTTGATATTCTGTTCGATAGGCATGTTGCTTGTACCAAGTACCAATTGATATTACTTTGATAAGATATGCAGATATTTCACTTCAGTTTGCACATAAACCCATAGTTAAGATCACCTTCATAATTCCATACTATTGAACTTTCGGATGTTCACGTTAATAGTCATTAATATCCTCAATCTGATCTTGTAATTATTTAACATTCTTCTTTTTCTATCATTTGGTTCCAAGGAAAGCCATTGCATGTACCTTTCTAAAACTGTTCTAGAATCATTGCTGCTTTATATTCAATTCAATTGTTCTAACATACAAATCTTCAAAAAGACATCTTCAATTTATTTTCTATGAATCTTCACACGCTGATTGCTCAAATATTTATTACTCACTTAACTACATTCCTCCAAGGTGACCTTTTGAAAGATGTGATGAACTGATGATAGGTACTCATCCTTATTAATGTGATTCATTGTTAATTCTAGCAGTAAGAGGTACAATGTGATCATCACTTTAGTGTGCTGAAGTCTTCTTAGCAAACATGTTCGTTGCTAATGTTTCCTCTAATCCCAAGGCTTCTTGCTTCTTTCTCTCCATCCATCAACCTGTTGGCTATTGTGTGCTTCAGGTGCTCTTCTTCCTCTATAGTTCTTTGTTGGAGAAAATTGTCCTGTGCATTCTTGATCTTATAGCTGTTCTTATTCCAAGGAGCTCTTTTTAGACTGCTTTCATGGTGTATATATATGAACTGCTCTCCCCCTGGGATGTTGCTTCATATTTTTCACTGGATGGATTTTTGCTTTGCTTCCTAGAGCAGCTCCCCCTGAGACTATGGCGGATTTATTATGTTATTGAGATGATAGGCTCCCCTTTTCTCTTTTCTTTCCATACTCTATTGGGGTTCATCATAATGTCTGCACTCCTTTTTGATTCATAGTTTTGTTTGATTGGATTGGATTTCATCATCTGTCTGGAGTTCTTTAATATATATGGCAGTTTACAGTCTTTAGCTTTGTGACCATGCTTGGGGCATACATAACATCTTATTTGACCAAGGTGCATTTGAGCTGATGTATAATATTTCATTCCCCTTTTTGAACATAATTTACAATCAACATATTTATGTCCAAATTCATTGCATGCATAACAGTAGCCATGGAAATGATTTGTATACCTGGTGGAAGATTGTCTTTTCCCTTTGCTTGCTTGAGGGGTTCTTCTCTTTTGTTGCATCTTTTGCTGGTTGGAGTTGATAGACCTTCTCTTACATTGTGCTGCATTATGTCCTGGTTTATGACAAGAGAAACATGTGCTATTTTTCATAGGAGGAAAGAGCCTCCTTTGACAACTTCCAAAATTATTCACTTCATCCTTAGGAGCATGTGAGCCTTTAGTAGCTGATTGTTTCATCCCTTCATTCTTTGTCTTCTCATGTTGTTGCTTGGTTATGTTTGTTTCTTTACAAATCTTGTTCTTGCTGGCTTCTTCTTCAGTGGGAATCTTCTGAGCTGCTTCATCTTCCTTTGCTGCCTTTACAAAAATGACATTCCTTTTATCTTCAATCTTGGACTTGCTAGTTTCCCCTTCATATCCTATCCCAGCCTTTATGTGAGGTGATCTTTGAGCATTGAGAATTTGGTCCAACTGTCTAGAGCTTTTCATTAGAGGTGTATTCATTAGAAGTTCTCTTTGGGATTTTTCTAAGTTCTTTCTTAGGCTCATCACTTCTTCTTCCAATCTTTCACATTCCTGACTTTTCTTTCTCATTTGTTGCAGCAGAGTGTCTTCTATCTTCGTTGCTTCTTCAAGGTGTGTCTTCAGGCCAACAATTTCTTTCTTATCTTCAAATTCTCTCTCATCACATATTTGCATCACTGTCTTAAGGTCTTTGTTTTCATTCTTCAATCTTTCTATTTCAGTCAAAGCAGTGTCAAGTTTGGCCCTTTCTTCAGCTGCAATTTCTTCATGGTTCTTACTACCATTCACACTAGCAGGTACTTCATTTGATTGATAATCTTCTTTTTGACATGAATTTCTCTTTTTCTTAATTCTCTTATCCTTCTTGTCAATGCAGTCCTTAGTGTCTACTCCATGTATGAGGTGCAGTCTATCCTAGATTTCTTTTGCAGAGGTTAAATCCATTATCAACTCAAGGTCCTTGTTATGAAGATTGTCATATATCACACATTTTGCCTTAGCATTCCTCTGTTGTTCTTTCACTGTGGGTGAGTCTGTGCAGTAACCATCACAAACAAGCTTCCATACCTCTGGATCATCAGCCATAAATCCTGTCTTAACCTTATCTCTCCATTCAGGAAAGTTAGTTGTATTTAGCACAAGTACATTTTGATAGTCCATGACTCAACCAGATCTCCTTCAAGCTATTAAGCTTACACCAAAGGAACTGGCTCTGATACCAATTGTTGAACCCTTAGTTAAATTGAGAGGGGGGGGGGTGAATCAGTTTAACACATACATGGACTTTTAAAACTTTTCTTTTAAATCTTATTTACACCTTCATTTCATGGTCAACTTAATATGTGAGCAACAAGTATTGCTATCAAACAGATTTGTTAATGTAATAGCAGATTGAATATGAGAGCAGCAAGTATTAAGCAGATGAGATAAATCACATCAACACATAAACATCATGCACAGAGACACCAAATATAAGTGGAAACCCATAAAGGGAGAAAACCACATCTTATTATTGTTTTGATGCAAAGGCAAGCTCCAACTCCCTCTCACCACTGTTTTCTGCAGGCACCAACCTACAGGAGGCTCTATCCTCAATTCTGCAAGCTACAACTTGCAAGGAAGCTCCAACTCCCATCAATTTTCTGTAGGCACCAACCTACAGGAGGCTCCAACCTCAGTCAGCTACAACTGACATTTTATCAAGCTACAACTTGATGTGGAAGCACCAACTCCCATCTATTTTCTGCAGCCACCAACCTACAGGAGGCTCCTACCTTAGTCAGCTACAACTGACATCTATCAAGCTACAATTTGATAGGGAAGCTCCAACTTCCTTACTCTTTCAAAAGAAAAACACTTGCTGATTTACCTTGGATATCAGCTCTGTTTTGTACCTTCTTCTCTGTTGTTCATCAACTCTTATATCAGACCTGCATCATCTCTACTCAGCCCCTTCTTCTTCTTTGCTCAGCTCCTCCTTATTCACATTCTTCTTGCAGCTTGCTTATTCTCTTCAACTCTCTTTAATTCTGCTGCATACTCTCTTCTTCTCTCACTCCTTTTTCGTCAACCTCTCTCCCCTTGGATATTACCCTGTTTTATACAAAAATAGCTTCATGGCTGTTTGTATTCCACTGGGAATTCGAAATGGACAACCATGTCTCTTTGCCTTCTTCCTTCTCATCTCTTTTCAGCTCACTCAGAAAAATGTAACTGTAGGTGCTTATTTTAATATTACAGTGGGATATTTGCTCTCTTCCGGAGACTTGCCAATGCATCACAAACAATAAAAACAATTAAAACATTTACATTCGAATTACAATTTGAACTCCAGCTCAACTCATTTAGTCTTTTGAGTTGGTACGCATTTGTCTTTTCTTTGGCTGTCGTTTATCTCCTTTCGGCTCTGTTTTCTCTTCTGTCCTCTGCTGTGTCAAATTTTAAAAGATCTAAAACTACTATAGCTCCCCATCCAAAAACAGAGTCATACAAAAACAGAGCATATTTTTCTTGCCTCTGAGTTAATAGAAAGCAAAATAGTTAACTTTATAGTAAATTAGTTAATATGTTTAGTGCAATTTATTTCACCTTAAAATAATAATATTGGTAATAATATTTCCCTATAGCTTAAAAGTTAAATGTAAATTATTTGAATTTCACAATTAGTAATTAAAACCTTCACAAAACCAAATAAGTAAATATGGGTTATAACTTATTAATTACTGAAGTAGGGAGTTTTCTATCTAATTCACATTTCTCTAGATCCCTACTATTAATTAGTAGTTTCAATTGAATTATTAGTTTTCTATGAAGTTCCTTAATGAAGTTAAAAGTTAACTGTAAATTAATAGAGCTAACTTACAGTTAACATTAAATGAAATATGGAACTATTAACTATCAATTGAAACTAAACCATGGGGTGGATAATAGAAAACTTTCTATGTTAAGCTAAGTTAACTTCAACAGAAACTACTATAGCTCCCAATCAAAAAACAGTCATACAAAAACAGAGCATATTTTGGTTGCCTCTAAGTTAATAACAAGCAAAATAGTTAAATTTACAGTAAATTACCTATATGTTTAGTTTCAACTCTAATATCACTTTTCGTGGGTTTTTTTTTCCTTGCAGGATTTTCCCTTAATGAGATTGACATTACTTCTTATCTAGTATTCTTCTGGTTATTTTCATACATTCATGGCCTACCAGCAGGTCAAGTCTAATGTCATAGTTCTTTTCATACATCATGGATAGCCTCAATAGAGACCGTGCTACTAAAAGCATCAGAGAGACTGAGGTGGTACTAAAGTCAACTAAAAAAACGCAAACCAAAGCATTAAATTGGACAAGTGATATTGCATAATATGAGATTATGCCATATTGTCAAATCTATCCAATAATCTTAAATCTACACTACGAAATTTTGTCCCAATTCTATGCCACATAATTACAAGCTGAGCTGAAGAGTTGAAGGTTTCATACATCAGTTAAAAAAAAATCAGAGTTTGAGGTTCAGGAGGAGAAGCAGTGTAGTGAAGGGGAGCAGTAGTGTAGAGGGAATTCATGGAATGATAAAGAGTAAACGCATCCTATGTTAAGATAGACCAGCATTACAGAGCTGGTAAAATTCAACTGACACCTAATGATGGTGTGTCCAGACAGAGAGGACTGCTTAAACTGATATCAAACTCCTTAAACTGATATCAAACTGATACTACTATGATGATTACTTGCTCGTTAAAAAAATTATGCATGAATACATTTAATGAAGAGTTTGAACCACTTGTGGTGTTGGAAAAAAAGCCTGGGTCCAAAATCATTGATTTAGAAACTAACTCGATAATATATTGGCCAATTCAGAAAAACAACGGAAACCCACAAACTCCAAACCAAAAATGATCCGGATTATACTAAACATGAAATGAAAGCTAGCAATAATAGAAAACAAATTGAGAGGTACAATGAAAAGCAATTTCTTTTAATGAAACAACCATGACAAACCTACAATGACTAAAATGGTGGTAGCTATGTTTAAAAGAAATGTCTATTACACTCATTCACAAAAAATGCCATAACAAGAGGAGATGTTATAAATGGTATGTATTCCCTAGCAAACAGACAAGGACTTAAATGTTGATATACTTCTAAATATAAAAATATATGAAAGTTAATATTTATAAAAATTTAAATAAATATGAAGGCATATTGAATGTTACAAATTGCAACGACATACACCATTTGCAGTAGACCATACCGCGCGGACGGGACGAGCAACATACCTGGTATTGCAGTAGACCAATAGCGCGGACGGGAGGAGCAACAACGCGGACGGGAGGAGCGAAAACGCGCGAACAAACAGACCTGCAGTAGACCAACAACGCGGACGGGAGGAGCGAAAACGCGCGAACAAACAGACCAGTAGCAGCAGTGAAAAAAATACGCGCGAATAAAGAGACCGGTAAACAAATCAACTTCCCGAGCAATTTATTTATAGAAACTAGTTCGACCGAACTATTTTAAAAGTAAAAGTTTGGCCGAACTTTTGTTTGAAGTTCGACCAAACTTTTGCTGCCGGTTTTCCCATCTCCGGCAAAAATTCTGTTTTCCCACGCCGTCAGTGTGTCGTAAATCTAAACGGAATCACGAGTTCAGCCGAAATTTCTAAGAAATTTCGGTCGAACTTTATAAAAGGTTCGGCCGCACTATTTCTGAAAAAAAATTCGGCCCCCGATTCTCACAAAAGTGTAACCCATCTTCATGTATCCGCCCACAAGCATCTACATTCCATCAGAATTAATATTTGAAGAATTATCATCATTAAAAAGAGTTAAGTATGGAAATTTCATCATCAACGAGCATTGGCATTGAGATATTATGCAAAAGAAGAAGTAATGTAAGTAAAAAAATATGTTCTTAAAACCTTTGATTTTGAAAAACAATTCTAGAATTTTTAAACTAATTTAACTTGGATATGCATCCTATTACATTTATCCTACATCCTACATTTATCCTACCTACATTCCACATTAAAAACATTACATTAACCTCATCCTACCCTCATCGTAATCATATTACATTCATTATCCCACCCTCATCATAATCCTATTATATTACCCTACCCTACATCCTACATTAAAAATTTCATCATAGTCCTACGTTAACCCCATATACCCCTACATTATCCTCCAACATAGACATAAGAATTTTTTATCAAAAATTGAGGCTCAAAATTTTTTCCTATAAGGAATTCTTTCTTTCCTACAAAACCACTAAGAGTTAGTGTTATTATAAGAAAATTTTGATTTTGTAATGACCTATCATATGGTCATTTCAAAAAAAAATTCATGATGAGCATATAAAATGAAAAACATAAGAGTCGAAAGGGAAAATAGATGAAATGAAACATACAATATGTAAACATGTGAAAAGGAATGAAAAGACAAATGTATGATTGCAAATACAAACAATAGTGGGCATGCAAAGAAATGAACGAAGCCATGTTGAAGGATGAACATAACAGAACACGGGTAATGAAAAAAATTGCAGTGATAAGAGAGGCATATAAAATATGGAAGGAACAATGTACATGAAGCAGATGAACGCAGCCAAAACTGTGACACATAGGCAGCCATGGGTACGCAAGTCAGAGTATGAACTAGGAGCGGTAAAATAGTCAAAACACATGCAAACAAAGACACCAAACTCTTTGTAATTCTATCTTTCAGCATCATAGTGCAAACTAAGCTATGTGTAAGACTCTCTTCCACCATCGCAACAATAATTAAGCTCAGAAGGTGAGAGTAACACTGTGGACTCACATGCACTCATACAACACCCTCATGGAAGGAGGAAACAAGTAGGGAAAACACAAAAGTTGAAGAGAGGTTTGCGTAAATCTGAAAAGCCCTGAACAAAGAGGAAGTTGCATAAGATATAGGTGAGAATATTAAGAAGTTCGTGGAGAAATAAGGAATTTTGTGGAGAAATTGAAGGCCCATATCTCCTTTGCACCAATTTAACCCTGCTTCCCAACAGACTCCAAAAATTCCACAAGAGAAGAGGTAAGAATCAATTCCAGATTTCTATCAGTAGTTGAATGGATTTGAAGGGTAGTTAAGCTCGAGATGTTGGTTGAGATGTGCCCTTTTATGAGGAGTTAAACTTAAGTTATGGATTTGAAAAACCTGCCACCATTAAACAGGCCTTGCCACCTATGTAATGAATGAAGCTTCAGAGATGTTGAAGAGGATTTCTAACTGAAATGATATTTTTTAAACACGGGAACACAAGTTATTACTCGGAGACATTTACAAGTTTGCTTCTAGATCAGGTATTTGAGCTCGAATCACGAATTCCTTCAAGCATATTTGTGAAATTGTTACATATGAAAAACGTAGAGTCCTATTTTTCATACACACAGTGAGAAATTTTTTTTGTATTTTCATACACACAGTGAGTAATTTTTTTTTAAAACAGAGAAGGGATTTTCTTGAAAAAATTGGGAAAAACAAAGATTTAAGCATGAGTTTATGGAGTAGTAAAACATTGTTAAGGTGTTATTATGGTCTTTTAAACAGTGAACAATTTTTGTTTGAAGAGTATTGGACTGCTTTTTGCAGCAGAATGGAGGAGATTGAAGAAGATTCAAGCAAGGGAATAATTTCATTTTTTTACAAAGAGCTTCAAACATCAAGTAATCCTATTTTCCATTATAATTATTCGTGAATGAAAATTACATGAATAAAAGGATAGAGGTATATATACATGTATTTTTTCTTATGATGAAGATGTTAACTGTCCATGGGTACATTAATCGGTATACAGAGCACATGGAAAACAAAATTTAGCCAAAGGAATTCAAGATATAGAACTAGGGGAAAGAAACCATAGAGAAATTGTATCAAGAAGGATTGATAGGGTTCCTTCATAAATTCAATGGGCATAATGACAAGATTACATAAGAATTCATAAAACATTATGAAAAGGTACAAACAATAGTGGGTGACCTCTCCATACCACTAGACCCAAAATTTATTTCCCAATATTTAGATCTTCCCTTAACAAGAGAAGAATACCACAAATATTTACATTTCAAAGAGAAAGGTTGGGAATTATTCTTAGAAAAACAGAGAAACACATCCTTTGATAGAGCAAAAGGAATCCCAAGGGACTGGTTAATTGAACCATGTTCTAAATTAGTATTGATCATCCAAATATATTTTACATGTGACAACCGGTTCAGTGTAGTCCATCTTTACCACATTAGGCTACTTCAACACATGAAAGGAGAATCCAAGATTAAAATACCCTATATATTCTCAAGGAGCTTGATAAAATTGATAGAGGGTGTAAAAACTGAAACTGAAGAAAAATAAGCACACATTTATCATCAAGGGATCATTAAAATACTTTTAGAACATAAGGTGAGAAGAAAGGGATTGATTTGGAAATAATTTTTGGTTCAACATCATCTTGAGGGACAAACTAGAGAGGATAAAATTGAGCAAATGCATGTGACTAGGAGCATTATGAATTATCCAATGTAGTGTAGGACTAGATCCGAGAATAAATAAGATAGTGTCATGACTGTGAAAGAAATATCATTCCTATCTGTTCATGGGAAGCCTAGGAAGAAAGCACAGGAAGAGCCAAGTGAAAAAGAAAAAGACCCAGAAGTAGAAATTATTGAACCTCCAACAACATCAAAACAAATTAATGACATATTGCGAAGAATGGAGATATATGCCCAATAATAGCCTTTATAGAAAGATTCCTACTTTGATAATGCATGGTTAGGAGCCACTTCATCACATTCGTTTTCTAAGGAGACAGTGGGAGAAGAAAGAGAGCTGCAACGAGAAGAACACCTCAAGAAAGTAGAAGAGTTGACAGGAGAGTTGGAGGTCAATAAGATTTTGGAAAATAATTTGAAGAAATAAAAAAATATGTGCAAAGAAAAAAATAAGAATCTAATCAAATAAAATGAAAAATTGACCAAAAATATTGGTAAGCTTTAAACAAATAACACTCTCATTTCCAAAGAAGCTTATATATGGCTCAAAGAGAAGAAAACATGGAAATACAAATATGAGAGATATAAGGTAAAGGCCACCGTCTACAAGGAAGGAAGGTGTGAGGGTATTGATTGTCTTCTTTAGGCTTCACAACAAGAGACTACAGTATCAGGGACAGTGGGCACATCAACACTCTAAAGATCAAAGAGGAGAAAGTAAGCATGAGGACATGCTTGAAGATCAACAAGGGGGAGATGTTGGCCATGAATTTTGGTCAATTTTTCTTATTAAAAGTTATGCCTTATTTTGACCTTATTATTCTTATTCAGGTAAATAAATTATGTTTTTCAATTTTTAGATATTTTTGTAAAAAAAAGGGTTTTAAGAGTATTTTTGGACAGAACTGAAAATTCCCGTAATATCTTCATGGAAGCCATATGTGCAGGACATCTTGGTGCGAGCTAAGCATAGATTTGTAAATATTGGGAACCACATATTGAAAATAATCTATTGGTTCGGTCAAAATGAGCTAAAATAGGTCCGGTCAACGTCGGTCAAACATGACCTGTTTTTCAAAAATCCCTAGGAAAAAGAGCAGAATTAGTGTTTTTTGGGATTTTCCAGATTTTGTGAAACTAAATGGATGAGTTCAACCTATATGGATTGGATTAGGATGGATAATACTATTATATACATTATTGCTTAGTTTTTTTATCATTTATCTATTTAAACCAAGCTTATGAACCATTCAAGCATGGGGATTTTGTATAATTGTATATTGAGACTTCTAAATATTTTGAGATAATTTGAGGAACTAGTTCCATATTCTATTTTTTGTGCATATTGTGGATTATTTATTGAATTTGATGTAGCTAAGAATTTATTTAGGTGTGAAAGGCAAGGGTGGAGGGCCCCCACACCAAGATAAGTACACTTTTTGGTTAAACTAGCAATATTTTCATGAACAAGTTTTGCTTCAGATTTATTTAGTCATTTAGATGTGTGAATATTTATTATGTTTTTTAATGATTCTTGGTTTAATTATAATCTGCATATCAAGGGAGAACTAAAATTCTCCTTTATTTGATTAAGAACAACAACTGAAATTCATCCTCTTTTCCTTTCTTAAGTTATTTCCCGAATTTCTAGTTTTGATGCAATGGTAACAATGATGGAATAGAATTGGAAAGAAGGACAACCTGGACCTCCTGATTTAGGAGCCTCTTCTCCTAATTTTTATACATCATAAACTATTGTCAATCATTTATTTGGTTTCCCTTAATGAAAGTATTATTGTGGGGAAGGATAATCACGATCCCCTAAGTTAGGTGCCTCTTCCCTCACTTGTTACATATTGAATAAAAAATTACTTAGTTATATTTTATATTTGTAATATGAATTTCCATAAATCTTAGAATCTATAATATATTTTTAATATGCATTTCTTTCCATTTCTACATTTTGTCTTCTAAAATTGACTACATATGAAATCCATATATTTTGGACATGCTTCCAAGTTTACAAACCCGGATTGATAGTTAAATACTTGTGTTATTTTACCCATTAAATTGACCCAAAAATAAGTTTTGTACTTCTAGAATGTGTGTTTTTCCAAGGCCCATGTGACCATACTACCCAAAATCTCTTGAGCCAAGGTTTTGGAAAAACCACCCACTTGTGCAAAATTTGCATTGCTCTTTACTTATTAAAACCTTATCCTTGAATATTCAAATAGATAATTTAAATCTATGGATTCCTATTATGGGGATTCCCTTAGTTGTGACCTAGGCATAGAAGTCCAACAAAAGAAAAATCTCACCCATCCAAGTCCTAGTTTGAATTTTATGACTAGTTACAACTTACTTCCTAGAGCAATTAAGGGACATATAGTGAACTTTTCCATGGGGTATAAAAACCAATCTGAGTAGCATAAATGAGTTATGTAAGTTTCATTGAGTATATTTGTCTAATATCCATGTGACAACCCTACCCACAATCTCTCAAGATAGGGTTTTGAAAAAATCCATCCGTTGTGAAAAATATACATTTGTGTTTACTAAACAAAACCTACCATTAAATATTCTCAAATAAATCGATTTTATGGCCTATGGATACCTAGTAGTGAGGTACCCCCTAGTTACAACCTAGTTTCAAGAGTCTATTAGATTTGAAAGTTCACCTATCCAAGTATCAGTTTGAATTTTATGGTTAGTTACAACTCGCTTCTAGAAGCCATTCAAGAAGACATTGTGAAGTGAATGTGATGGTATAATATGAAAACTAAGTAGAAAAAATGGGTTCTATAAGCTTTGGCATGCCTTTTTGTATAAGTGTAAAATACCTCATTCCCCCCTACTTTCTATAATGATAAATGTCACTATAATGTGAACGTGGAATACCATAGCTAGTTGATATGTCATTTAAGCATTGAAAAATTATTATGTAAAATTAACTGAAACAACCATGGGAAGGATTTTATTATGTATCCCTAATCTCAGGGAAGCTACTTCCTTTCTCGCCTATTTGAAAACCCGTGACCTGAACCGACTTAAATGTTAAAGATACTTGTAACTACAAAAGGAATTGTGTGACATACAATGTTTATGTGATGTGATTGGAGGAAGGGCCAAGGATATGATAGTATTTAAGATATTTAATTGGTACGATGGGGGTGAAAGTGGTACCCATTCCCTTTTCCCCATCACAGACCAAGGAGACGTCAAATAATGACCATTCCTAAAATAGTGGAGAGCTAATCTTACACTCTCTAGAACACATAAAGAGACATTAAGGAAATATATGTATGCATAGGAGAGGAAGCTTAGGGTGTTAGCTCACTTGGGATTTTTAATTTGACTTGGGTTAACGTTATATAAGTAACAGACGTTGTTTGATTCTCAGTTGTTAGTTAAGAGTCGGGGAAATATCAGTGTCATATTTTCATGATGTTTTGGTTAGTCGCTAGGTGTGGGTATAAGTTTGTTTTCCCTCTCTCTCACATTATGGTGCATGGGAATTCTCTTTCTACTAGAGCAAATTAGGCGTTCAAATTTGTTTATGGGTTTTGTGGAGCTGTGAAATATGTCAAGATGATCCAAAAGTATTGAAGTTTATTTTTAAGCATTCTACTTTTTGACCTTGCATGTTAATCCATGTGATTTGGTGTTTCAAGCCACTATATTGAGGCTTACAAGCATTATGGTGTGGGTAGGATTTCATTTTCCCTCTCTCTCGCATTATGGTGTGGGTAGGATTTCATTTTCCCTCTCTCTCGCATTATGGTGCATGGGAACTATCTTTCTACTAGAGGAAATAAGGCATTCAAATTTGTTTATGGGTTTTCTGGAGTTGTGAAATATTACGAGAGGATCCAACAGTGTTGAAGTTGATTTTTGAGCATTTTTCTTTGTGACCTTGCATGTTAATCCATGTGATTTGGTGTTTTAGGCCACTACAATGACTACATAACTATGGTTCTTATTGTATAAGTTGTTAAACCACTTGGGAAGGGAAATTTGAGTCATTATGGTGCTTGCTAGAATAGCTATGAAAACACCTATATAGTGAACTACAAACGGTTGTAGTGCATACAATGAAAACACAGTTTTGAAACCACTTAATAAATGAATTGAACTTCCTATATATGAGTGATACCCCATCTATAATTTGAGTGAAGGAATGTGATTAAACATGGAGAGTAAGTGATTCATTATGGTGCTTACTACTAGAGAGAAGTTTTTAAACCATAAATCCAGTGAAATCCATCTCGTAAGTGTATCACCAAACCTTTGGTGTGAATTTCCCCTCTACAAGAATCCCCTCATACTTTAGATCTAACTTAGGTTTGGTCAACTACAGAACATATTGTAGCATAGCTAGCCTATGGTTGGGTGGAGAATGGAACTCCCTCCATTTTTCATCTATCTTAAAACACTTATATATGTATAATGGTTTATGCATATTTTTTCTATGCATTATGAAAATCATCGTTATGTTATTGACTGATGTATGGCTCTATTTTACTCAGGAAACATTGCCTAAAATCACTGTATATTCATGTTTGATAAGATATATTATATTCTATGGTGATAATGAATGCTTGAACTATGGGGTTACTACCATATTCAAGAATTGTAAAATGTCTTTTATGTTTCTGACACATTGTCTAAATATCACTCAAGATTAACCATTTATCTTATAAGTTTATAGTGATACTAATTGTTGGAAATGGGTATTTCACTTCAATACTAATTGTTCGAGGTTACTCTACATGCTGTGAGTGTATTTTATATGGTGTGTGTTAAATGAATATCTATTAGTGTTGATGAATGATAGGCCTCCTAATTAGGTAAAATATAATTCCCATCTAACCTTTCCTAAGAGACCCTAAAACCAGGGCTTTCACTTAAGGACCATAAAATATCTCTCAAGGTAAAAATTGCTTATAGATCAAGTGAAATAATCCTTCTCTTGAAGTGGATGATATTGAAGCCAACTTGGCTTCTACAGATTATACATGGAAAGCGCTTATTTTCCAATTTAATGGATTTTTTCCTCAAAATTTGTGCTTCAGGAGTGGGTGAATAATAATTTGTCTCTACTTATGAAATTATATTTTTGTTTGAAAGGATTCGTAGTGGTAATTTTCAAAAGTGTAATGTTTCATTAGGGTCCCTAAATTTGAGGATTATGTGGGATTTCATTTCAACAATGGCTTCCATATTTTATTCCTCTCTCTATTACAACTACAATCATTCTAGTCTAGGTAAGGCAACCAAATCTACCCATTCATTTCCTTCTACCATACATTTCAGGAAATATTAGGGATTTACTAGGTAAAATCATTAAAATAGACATTGAAAGGCTTGAGAATGGAATTGTCACATTTACACACTTATGTGTGGAACTAGGTCTCCTTAAAGGGTTTCCATATAAAATCGTCCTCAAGTGGAGGGACAAAGTTTTTTCATTGTTAGTGGGCTACGAGAAAATTTCATTTCAATGCAAGAAATGTCAATAACTTGGTCACCTTCAAAGTACCTACCATTTTTTCCAAGGGCCTTCTCCCCACTTGAATCTTAAGAAAAAAAACACAAGTGGCAAGAAATAAAAGAAACAAAGGGACCAAAGAATACTTCGGCTTTGAATCAAGACAATATGGAGCATAAGAAGACTCTTGCCACCATTTTAACTCCTATTGACTTAGCCCAACCACATATAGTGCCAATCCATATCTTATTTGAGGGTGTCCTCAGCTCGACTCAAAATAAAAGAGGCTCAAATATAACTATGGATTCCTCGAAGAGCAATAAAAAGCATTCCCGTGAATCCAATCACTCAGATAGTGTTAAGGAAGTAGAAAATATTAAATAACCCCCAATCATTGAGGTGTCATGAAGAAATGAAGTAATTTCATCCCATTCATTTGTTCCTAATAATTCCTTGGAATGGATTTATAGCTGTAAGAGAAAGGGGAAAAGGAAAAACCTATGATTAATACTATGCTCTAAGACTAGGAGTGTAGTAAAAGTATTTTATTTAGTGGGTGATTCACGAAATATGACATGATGTAATCTATTATTTTGAGGTAATACAAATAAAATAACAAAAAATAAATATAAATACAATCCAATATTGAAGGACATAGAAATTGATAATTAGATCAAACTAAAACTTCAAAAGGAGAAACAAGACAATATTCAAGAAGGTCACAAAATTATACATGAATAATTCAAAATCCATCTAGAGGATGTACATGCTAAATATAAGGGTGTTATTTATAGGATGGAGTACTATAATACCAAAAAAAATAGATATAGGATGCCATTATCTTTAAGAAGAAGACACATGAAAATGGATGTATAGAGTGAATGAAAACCATCAAATAAAAAATTATATCATCGTCATTATGATGAAGGAATTCAAGGAAGATACCATCAAAATCAAAATTATGTAATGCCCCATATCATAATTTGATAATATTAATAGTAATAGTAATACTGATACTACTAATACTAATAATAATAATCATCATAATCAAAATAAATAGTTATCCATTAAAATACTTATCTTATAAATTAATAATAACTTCTTATGATTTCTTAGGTTAATATTTTCTTGTGTTGACATTCATCATAAAGTAATAACACAAAATATCCCAACAATAGAAACAAAATTCTAGTGGGATCATAAAGAGACAGGAAAACAAGAGACACAAGAATTTACCCCAGGAAAGCCCATAAGGGGGAAAACCAAACAGCCATTTTGTAATATTCCTAATTATTTTCATGGTCATGAATAAAATTGTAAGGGATGATCAATAAACCCCTAAAAAATATGTAATGAATCAATGCCCAATGTGAACAAGGCTAATTCAGGGCTGCTTTGATGAAACCCCTTATGTGTGAAAAGGGTTTGTGACATTTGACTAGGTCAACAAGACCTTATCTACAGTGTTTTCTAAGTGCAATGTAACTCCTAAATACTCAATGCAGATCTAAAAGGAGGGTGCACATGTGAAAGGGGCTAAACCTTTGAGATGGTTTAGGGTTTTACAAGACTTTCATCCTATAAAAGAAAGAGGAGAGCAGCAAGAAAGGGTTGTTCAAGATATTTAGAAATTAGTCTACTTAGACTAATTCTCTAGGCTGTTTAGCCTGAGAATAGTGATGCTTAGCACTGGGTGTTCTCAGGCAGGAATCCCACCTATTTCCATAGAGTAGCTCTTGGAAGAGTTTTTCATTACTCATCCATTATCCGGCAATTGGCCAAGCTTCTACTTCCAACTACAATGCAGATCCTATTGAGGGTTTGATTTCTTTTTTAGGTTGCAGCAAGTGGAGCTCTAGATCTATTCAGATCTAGATTGTTTTTGGGAGTCTCTTCTCATGGAGTGTGTCTTTTAACTTCCTGGAAGAGTGTCTCTCCTCTTGGAGCATAATTTCAGATCTTGGCATCAGGCCATATCATATTCTAGGGCCTACAGTGTAGTTACCCTTCTTGAACTGTGCAATCTG
>JAXQQM020066082.1:0-68137 GCA_034641835.2 Pinus albicaulis | reverse complement strand
TATCATTAGGCCGAGGGTCCGGTCCCTCCAAAAGTCAAGGAAATGCCTTGAGCCCTTTTGATCTCCAAATACCTTAGTACTTTTGGGGGAAATTAGTAAAACCTTTGAGGGGAAAGTGATGAGGAAAGTTAATGAGTTTGACTTTGCTTGTTGTGATTTTCCAGTGTATTTCCTGCTTTAGTATTTGTGATGAAAGCAAAGGATCAAAAACATGTAGCGGCATCATTCATCAAATAACACTTTGCAGCACCATCTACCTACCCTATCTACTTAACACTACCATTTTCTCTTCTTTATTAGGGTGCATTTAGACTTGCAAACCCTTTTCAATCTTTTCTTTTTTACAAGGCCAATCTATCTAATTCTACCCTTATTACATCCAGGGGCTCAGATTAAACTGTTGAGCACCTCTTATTAACTCTACCTATCTACTTATCTGCCAAGATTAAACTGTTTGGCTAGATATTTATTCTCTAATCTACAACATGAAATTGAAATATGACTAAGCCAAGTTTAAACAGTTTGACTTATTCGTGAATTGTGGCAAAGCTGCACACAATTGATTTATTACAACAGAGTAAAGAGTAGTGGCATTTGGATTTGCACACTTTCCTTGGTCTATTTTTTGCTTGGGGTTCATTTCTTTCTCTTTTTGACCATTTTTATTCTTTTTACCCTTTGATCTTTCTTTTAGGGTATACCCTCTTTACATTTTTTAAATTTTTTGATTTTTTTTTGGTTTTCAAGAATATGGAACACCTTTGCTCAAGTAAGAAGGTTTGAACATATTCCATACTTCCATCAAGACAAACATGAAAGATGAAACCTATTGATATAGGAGGCTAACATGAGGCACAAAATATTGGCTGCGATCGGCCCTGCATTTTCACGAGTAAGGGTCCACTCCCGGATCAATTGGACAAGCAAGACATATACGACGTCCAAGGTACGAGATTTTGCTCTTGCTCAAAAAAAATTCTCAATATGGGGCTCACGAAGATATCCCACCTCAGTATCAGTCCATACAGGAAGTAAAGAAGCTGGTCCTAACACGCTCAAAACCTGGACCAGCAAAGGGAAAAGAAGAATTAGCTCTAACATGCCTAAAACCAGAGCTGAGAGGAAAAAAAGTGACTCTAACAAGCTCAAAGCTTGAGTCACAAAAAGAAGAAGGATGCTGCAAGTTTCATATTTTAAGTCTCCGCAATTTTTTTTTCTGCAAAATTTCATCCATGTGCAACTATTTTTATGCCTTGGATACACAGCAAGTCAGACAGTCTAATCCTGGCTTGACTGTTTTTCAATTTCTGTCGTAGAATATAGAGAAGAAGTCTGCTGGACAGTTAAATCCCAGCAGATATTAGAATAGGTAGAGAATCATATGATACCAACAGTATAATCTGGTCTCACGGAGTAATAAGGGTAGAATTAGAATAGGTTTGTTTTATGTTTTCATGAATAAATGATGTAAAGGGTCTGCTAGTTCAAATGCACCCAAAGGGAAAATATTAGGACTGTATTTGGGTAGGTAGTTTGGTTGGGAGAATTTTTTTCTGCTGATGAATGTCTTCATATTGTGATAGCTGATCTAAATAAAAGGATGTGCTAAGCAGCAGGCATCTGGCCTACTCCAAAGATCATTTCTGGTTTCTTGACTCCTTCAAGAAGAAGCCATCCCCATGTGGAGCCACTAGTAGCCCCCCTATGAAATTCTTGACAAGCAAGCTGGGGGCTGGAGTGTTTTGGAGCCTTCAAGGGATGCCTTTTCCCTGAAAACCCATCGCCCTTGAAGTCTCTAGGTGCTATTCCTGAAACAGTTTCCCCCTGCTAATCCATTTCTCAAAGGGCCTATTTTCCCCCTTATATCCCTGCAAATGCCCTCATTTTAATCCCTTGCCCCCTTTGTTAAAGTCCCCTTGTTCCCTCTTTTTCTCCTGTCCATCCTCTAAACTCCCCAAAAACCCCCTTCAAATTCTACCCATGTCCCTTGTTTAGCCTGATTCGCCCTATAACTCCCTATCGTTACCCTTATAAGGCTTCAAAATGCGTTAAAATGGCCTAAAAACCATATTTTTCATATTATAAGGGCCTAGCCCCTTTCAGCGTAAGCACCCGCGCCTTTTCCCTCCACGTGATCTAGTGCCTGAACCACCCGCTGAAGCAAAAGGCCCCTATCCACTGAGTTTATCGGGTGAAATTCCATCCATCAATCTTGGTTGATCGGACGGTGAGCGTGAATCTCGACGCCCTTTGTTTTCCCCCATTCATTTTCTTATCATGCGATCGCCATTTATTTCCCGTTAGATCAACGGTCCACAGTCCTCCCGCCGGTGGTCCCCACCCGTGCACTGTTCCAAACCCGTCGGTTTCCTTTGCACCGCTTATGCACGGTAGGTGGTTTCTCTCCAACGCCCATCGATTCCATTCACCATCCAACACGTGTTCTTGTGTACGATTTCCAAACCGTCATCCCCGCCTGTTAACTCCATCCATCACGCGTTATTGTCCGAACACGGATGCCCAGCGAAATTGTCGTAGACCGTCTGATCTAGAGCAGGCCATCCGACGGCTATCGCTCGTCCAAGATGCATGAAGTTTAATGTAATTGTGCACGCGATAGCTCATGCCATGGCCCACCATCCGTCGTCCTCCGCCGTTGATCCCGCCACGATCGACGGTCCCGATTTGTTCGCCCGCCGCTGACTTTTCCACCATCGCCCGGTTCCGCCCCATCATCTCCACGTGCACCCTCTGTACAGTCTCCCATTCCATTGCATATATTGGTTCTTTTTCTCGTTTTTTAACGTTTTCCACGTATATTTTCTCTGTAGACCGCCACCATCCACCAGAGCACGTTCCTCCATTCTTTCTGCAATTTTCTCCTCCGTATCGTCATCTACACGACCTTTCTCCATCTCCACATCATCCGCCACCCCATTCATGATTTCCTTAACTATTTTGTGTGTTTTGCAGGGTTTCGAAGAGGCAGAAAACCGCCATGATGCATAAGTACCTCTTCAATGGCGTGTTGCACAGACAGAGAGCCAAGATGGGAGCTGGTACTCCAGCGAAATGTCAAAAAGGGTGGCGGAGATATAAATTTCATCAAAGGATAGGTTTTTGAAAATCCGAAACCCCATCCACCGCCATTAAAGCCCAGATCTTGCAAAATCGAAACATTTATGGAAGCAGCAGAAAGGCCAGCTTATGATTATAGTCTTTAGTACTTAGGACTGAAGATTTGGATCCACAAGGCAGCAGTTTGAGAAGCAAAGCATCAGATCCAAAACCCCGAAAGTCAACCAGAAGTGTAATACACAGGAAAACGTACCACCAGGGTTTTCTACAGCAGCAGTATGTTCTTTCTTCAATCAGAGGACAAAGTGCCCATACAGTCTTCATTATACATTGTGTCCGAGAGAATTTTCCGCCCAGACAGCAGTCTGACATGGTCAGAAGCATTGGTGACTCAAGTAGGGCAAACCTCACTGTTTCTTATTGTATTTTTTTATTCTACCAATAAGTACCACACAATACTGCAGTCAGGACACCTAAGCCATACCAAAGATAAATGGAGAGATTTAAAACAGGATGGGTTTCGGCCCTCCATTCATTTCTGTGTTTAATGTTACATTTAGTGTTCACCTACCTCCTCAGTCGATCTTCTGTTCATCCTCTGCTATAAAACACAAAAGGAAATTATTGTAAAGGTTGTTGATGAGATATCAGAGAAATGCAAGCATTTCCTCTTGAGACAAGTTCTCTGTGTAATATTGTAAGATAGGCTGAGATTTGATGTATTCAGACTAAATGTTCAAGCTGAGGGCAATGATGTACCTGATTGGTGTTGTTTTTAATATGACAAGCGTATTTCTTTGGATCCTGATCTAAAGCAGCTGGTGATGTTTTCCTATCTCTGTGTTTGATTTCATTTCATTCCATTTCTACTGGCTCGCATCAGAAGTTTGGCATAAGATTTACCCTTGATAGGTACCTTATGTTGCTGCTCTCCCAGCCTTTTATGTTTTCTGCTTATATGTGTATCTGAATATTGATTTCAATTGATTTAACCAGTGTAGTGGATGTCATTGCCTACTCTCTGATGTATGAATTGAATAAATCTATGTTTAGATGTTCTTGCTAGGATTTATTTGGATGAGTTGAGAACACTGGGAGGTCTAGAACCCTGTCTCTACCTCACTAGGATCTTTCCATCCCAATTAATCCTTTCTAAGATCCCTTGTATTGCCTCTGATTTTTTCCAAGCAGGTCTGGAGTTAAATGACCTCTGACCTGATCTATCGATAGAATTAGATGGTTCTTCTCCTTTCATTTTCAGTCCTTAATGTCCCATTCCAAATATCATCTTTAAGATCCAAATGCTTTGGATGACTAGCCCAACTGAAAGCTTGCACATTGAACACAGGTAAATCCTCTCTTGACTCCATTGCCCAATGGAATTGATGTTCTCTAAGTTATCTACCTTTTCCTAATTTCCTCTTTGCTCATCCTTGTCTTATATTGGATCCTTCTTTCCTGATTCCCAACAACCAAACATAAACAAACAAACAAACCCATGCATATAAATAGCCTAAAATCATAACTTAGAGCCTCAAATACATACACTTTGACTCATATAGAGAGATCCCTCTCTGAACCTAGGAGGGCTAGATCCTAAGGTCTGAAAGTGGTTCTATGTTGTCTCATATTTTGGTCTTTCCAACCTGGCCAAAACATGGGAACCCCAACACATGCGATCCATGATGTCTTTGAACTGATACCTTTGCCTTCTAAATCCCTAAAAAAGGCTCAAAATATTCTATTACGTGCCTTGAACTCTCTGTTGCTCCCGCACTATCTCTGTTGGTAAAATATGTTCTTTTAATGGCTCTAGGGAGGTTTACAGAGTTCAAACCCTGTTCTTTTAATGCAAGTCCTATCAGGGACTCTTCCCATGCTTTCTTCGTGATTTTGGCTTCTGAAAAAAATGGCCCTTTCTGCATTTTTTGCGACTGTAATAAAGACTGTGTAATCATGGCGGCTTTCAGCATCTGATAACCCTGCAAAACACAAAAAATTGTTAAGAAAATCACACATGGAGGTGGTGGATGCAACAGGGATGACGAGAATGGCTGTGCAGACTAGTGAGATGGCGGAAAAGTGTAGGATCATGGTGTAAAATGCAACTTAATATTGGAACATGGTCTGGAGGACGTGGGCAGAGCGTAGCAAATTTTTAATGTAAAACCTTTGAATTTTGACCTTTTGAATATATAAAGAGAGAAGGGTGAAATACGACAAAACTACATGGAAAGGGTGACGTGGCGATATGGGGTTAATTTGGCGGGCATGCATTTAATCTGGGCCGTCCAACTTCCGGTGGAGATCGATGGTGGAAAACACGTCGGAGGGCGATGTATAGTGGGACAGGGGTATGATTGCCTCTGATTAATCCTCGTGCGACTTCGCGGAGCGATCACCGTCGGATGGCCTGCCTCAAATCGGATGGCGCATAGCGATATCGCACTGGGGCAAATGCCGAACGATAACGCGTGATGGAGGGAGGTTTGTGAATAGTGCACGGATCCATGTGTCATGTGATGAGTGGAATCTCTCTGAAACAAAAAATACCGCCCAACCTCCAAACGCGGTGCGATGGAAACCGGTGGTTTATGAACAATGCGCATTGCAGGGACTGCCAGGTGGGGGAATACAGACCATCGATCTGCGGGAAAATGGACAGTTGATATATGATCGGGCGACGGACGGGAAAATACGGGTGCGAAGAGTTTTTGTGACAACCGTCAGATCCGATCAGATCGATGGCGGAAAAATCACCCGATAACCCATTGAGATAAGTGCCTTCCACCTTGGCACCTAGTCTTGGCGCTGGGTTCGTGGAGAGAAAAATTATGGGGCTAGCCTGAAGGGGGCTAAGACCCAATAGACATGAAAATATGGTTATTTGGCCCATTTTTAGAGCATTTAAAGGCCTATGAAGGGTAACGATAGGGGAAAGAAAAGGTAAATAGGCCAAACCAGGGGTGTGGGTAGGATGTAAGGGGGGTTTTGGGGGATAAAAGGGGAACTTTGATAGAGGGAAAAGGAGGCTAACATGGGGAATTATGTAGGGATACAAGGGGAAAATAAAGGCCTTTTGGATCACAATTTTTTCATCATCAGTGAGGCTTATTGACTTCAGAACAGCAGAGGGAAATGATCGAAGGGCGGGGGACATGAAAAGACTTCAAGGATGATGTGTTTACAAGAGAAATGCACTCCTTGAAGGCTCATGAAACAATTTAGCCCCCTGTTTGCTTTTCAAAAATTTATACGGGGCTAACAATGGCTCCACATGGGGATGGCTTCTTCTTGAAGGAGTCAAGAATTAAAAAATGATATTTGGAGTAGGCCATACGCCTACTGCTTGAGCCACCTTTCTTCTTTGGTTTTCTGCTGCCACAATTGTGAAGACCTCAATTAGCAGAAGAGCTCTCCCAAACAATCTACCTACCCATCCTACAATCCTAGCATTTTTCCTTCTAGGGTGCATTTGAACTAGCAAACCCTTTACATCATTTTTATTTTTTACAAACAAGAAAATAAACCTATTCTATTTCTACCCTTATTCCTCCATGAGACCAAATTAAACTGTTGGTCTCACATGTTTCTCTACATATTCTAACATCTGCTGGGATTAAACTGTCTAGCAGATTTCTTCTCTATATTCTACAACAGAAATTTAAAAACGGCCAAACTAGGATTAGACAGTCTAGTTTGCTATGGATCCAAGGCATAAAGACAGTTGCACATGGACAGAAACTTGCAGAAAACTGAAAACAAAATATTGAAGGCTTGAAGTCTAAAATTTGAAGCATCCTTCTTTCTTTTGTGACTCAAGTTTTGAGCTTGTTAGAGTCACTTTCTTTTCTTCATTTCAGCTCTGATTTTGGGCTTGTTAGAGCCGATTCTTCTTTCTTCTTTGCTAGTCCAGGTTTTGGGCATTTTTGAACTAGCTATCTTTACTTCCTTTGGCTCATATTTTGATCACATTAGAGCCAATATTTTGCACTTCGGAGGTTCATGTTTTGAGCATGCCTGAACCTCTCCTTTTTCTTTGTTTTTTGGAACATTTTCTCTTTTTCTTGAAAACAAAACACTGCAATGGTATGTACAATGGAAATAGAAACTAGAAATTGGAAATCACTAGAAGTAGTGCTTGAGCATCCTGCCATTGACAGGACCCCCAAACAGCTCTGTACCATCTAACTCTTGTAGAAAAAAGGCATTTGAACCCACAGTGGCTTGGATGATGTAGGGACCTTGCCACAAACTGTCAAACTTGCCATGCTTTCCTTTGTCCTCTCTCCTTGAGTCTCACTTCAGAACTTTATCGCCAATTTTGAAATCAGAGGCCTTAGTTCTTTTGTCAAATAACTTCTTTATATTTTCCTGAACTTTGATAGCTCTGTTATAGACCTCTTCCCTTGCTTGCTGGAGATGAATTGTTTGGTTTATCCTTCTCACCATACTGTCTTCTTCTATCTGAATCTCTTGAACTAGCTTAATCACTAGCATTCCAAGGCTGGTGGGAAAAACTGCTTTCGTCCCATATACAAGCTGATATGGTGACATGCCAATGGATTTCTTTTTTGTAAGCCTATCGGCCCACAGGGCATGCACTAACTTGTTATGCCATGACTTTTTGTTCTGTTCTAGCAGCTTTTTGATGATGGCCACCAGGCTCTTGTTTGATGATTCAGCTAAACCATTACCTTGTGGGTAATAGGCAGTTGAATGACCGAGTGCTATTTGATACCTGTGACAAAAATCAACCATTTTCTTGGATCCAAAAGCAGCAGCATTATCAGTGATTATTTTCCTTGGACAGCCAAACCGAGAGAGGATGTGACCTTCTAGGAACCTAATGATGATTGAATTTGTGGCATTCCTAGTAGGTATGGCCTCTATCCACTTAGTGAAGTAGTCTGTGGCTGTTAAGATCCATTTTTGTTGTGCAGAGGAAGCAGGGTGAATCTCTCCTATGAAATCTAGGCCCCATTGCATAAAGGGACCTTCAACAGTGATGGGTTGTAGAGGTAAGGGGAGGAGCTTTATTTTTCCTTCAAAAATCTGGCACTTGTGGCAGGCAATTATCATCTTATGGACATCGTTGAAGAGTGTAGGCCAATAGTAGCCAGCTCTGAGTATTTTATTTGTAGTGGTTTTCGAGTTCAGGTGGCCTCCACACTCTCCTGCATGAAATTCTTGTTTAATCCTTTCTGCTTCAGACTCAGGCAAACATTTAAGCAATAGGCCATTTTCATTTTTCCAGTATAATCCTTCATTCATTATCCAATAGCTCCTAGCTTTTAGTTTCAAGAATTTGGCCTTGGTCTTTGATAGTACAGGAGGGGCATTGAGGTGTGTAAGCACATAGAGAATGTCAGAATACCATGGAGAGTTCTGGAACTTTTCCTCAACAGTGTGATCAGGCAATCCTTCCTGCTCATCCAAGGCATCAATCATGTTAATTTCAAGGGCTTGTAGATTTGATTCAGCCATTAGTTGAGCTAATCCCTGACCTTTGATCAGTTTGGTGGGTTTTATCTCAAGGTCATATTCTAAGATCGCAGCAATCCATTTTCCCCTTCTCCCATCTGGGTCTTCGGACAAGATGTCTTTAACCACTATGTTGGGTACATAGGCTATGGTGTGGGAATGCAGTATATACACCCTAAAGTCTTTCAAGGCCTTAACCAGAGCATAGGCCTATTTTCCATTATGTTGTATTTCAAGGGTGTGTCTCTCAAAGCTCTGCTGAAGAAAGAAATGGGCTTTTCCATTCCCTCTTGATTTTTTTGCAGGAGAACTGTAGTTACTGTATGCTCAGAGGCAAACCAAAATATTAGGAAATCCTTTGAGAAATCTGGGCTGATTAGGACAGGGCCCTGGGTGAGTGAAATTTTAACTGATTTAAAATATTTCTTGGCCTCAATAGTCCACTTAACTCCTACACCATTCCTCAACATGTTTGTCATATTCCTAAGGTGTTCAGCTAAGTTGGGAATAAATCTCCTTAGGAAGTTGATTTTCCCAATGAAGGACTGTAACTCTTTGATATTACTCGGGTGTGTGATTTGTAGTATTCCCTCAACTCTTTATGGGTCTATCCTAATCCCTTCTTGTAACCCAAATACAGTCTTTTTAGGATTCAATGACAGACCAAACCTTCTACATTTTTCAAACACTTTTCTCAGGTGCTAGAGGTGTTCTTCCTTAGTCTTGGAATAGATTGTTATGTCATCCAGATAGATGACAATGAATTGTCCTATTTCATCTGAAAAATCTATGTCCATCGCTCTTTGGAAAGTTGCACCAGCGTTCATCAGTCCAAAGGGAATCTTTACATACATAAAAGTGCCCCATGGAGTGGTAAAGGTTGTCTTGAGTTGGTCTTCTGGGAGTACTAAAACCTGGTTGTAACATGAAAAACCATCTAGCAGGGAGATCCTTTTTGAGCCTACTACCCTCTGAAGGATGTGTTCCATTTTTGGCAAAGGGTAATTGTCTTTGAGTGAGGCTCTATTAAGATTCCTGAAATCAATACACAGCCTGATCTCCCCCGTTTTCTTTCTCACAGCCACTAGGTTCGATACCCAATCAGGGAACCTCGCAGGCACAATTATGCCTACCTTGTACATCTTCTTAATCTCTTTTTCCACTGCAGGCAATTATTTTGGGTTTACTCTGCGGAGTTTCTGTCTGAAGGGCTTCTGATTTTCTTTCAAGGGTATTTTATGTTGTATGATGTTTGTGTCATAGGCCCTTAAGTCCTCATATGATGTATCCACACTCCTGCTCTAGCAGTTCTCTTGGTGCATGACCCATCAAAATTCATTTCCCATAAGGTTTCATTCTCAGGCTTATCATCATTTCGTTCTTGGTGTGGTGTACGAACTTGTGAAGGGTGACTAATCAGTTGATTACATTCTATTTCTTGTTCACTCAGAATTTTTGTTTCAATGCACTGTTCCGAGTTTTCTATATCATTCCCCTCCGAGTCTAGAGTAGGCATTATGTTAAAGTCCATGGGCTCTATTTCCTCGTTTGTATCTCTGTTTTTGGACTCTGACCCTTCTGAGGATTCATCATTACAAAGGATGAAGGAGTCAAGGTCTGTATGTACAGAGTATAAAGGTGATTTTTCAGGCTTTTCGGGGCTACTGACCAGGAATTTCATTTGTGCCTCTCTGTACAGTCTTCTAAGTTGGCCGAAGATTGGGATTGTGGCATAAGCCCCATCCATCTGCATTGTACCTTGCAGCTTGGCCCCCCATGATATTGACAATAACATGCCATACTTGGGTGGCACGTCTGCCACCACAACATCCATGACCATACACTTGGCTGGAATTTGAGTAAGGCTCGCACATAAATATTTTATCAAGCCAAGACACTTTACTCTGCTAGAGTCAAATGAATATAGGTCTTTATAGGGGTGGGTTATCTCTAGGCCTAATCTTTCCATCACTACTTTAGGCATCAGGTTGTGTGATGCCCTAGAATCATGCATTGCATTGTGGAGGATCTTATCATGGATATTAAGACTGATGTAAAAAGGGGGCACTACCCCTTCCTGAAACTTTCCTTCTATCTTTGGACCAAACAGAAGGGCTGGTTGATCATCATTCAAATTAACAGTGTCACTGTTTTCACCTAAATTTAATGCTTTCAAAATTTGGCCTTTATATACATCTCGAGTGGCCAGCTCAGAGAGTGGTACAGAGATTTTAATCTTTGCAATCTCACTTTCCAGATTGAAAGTGGACTGACTCTTTGTAATGCTCGACTCTATTTTGTTAGCCACTGTCTTGGTGGCTGAATCAGTGTGTTGATTCTCATTTTATATAGTGTTGATGACAGTTTTATCAGGAGCACTAGCTGTAGTGCTAGTGCTGCTAGTTGGTTTACCTTGTTTATCAGTGTTTTGGTTGTCTTTTTCTTTGTTCTTTCCAGAACTCTCAGCTGCTAATTTGTTACTTTCAACAGTCACTTTAGAAGTTTTCTCAGGCCTTTTCTTGATGGTGACCTCAGAAGCTTTCGGCCTGGCAGTGTCTTGGATATTTTTTCTTCTAAGTTCATATTGTTCTCTGACATGCATGATGGCATCTTCAAATCCTAACCTGTAATCCTCAGATTCTAACCATTCCTCATCCCAATATGAGGGTGAGGGCTGATCTTTTTCTGTGGAACAGTTATGGATTTAATTTTCTACTTCAAACATGTTTATGGTGTCTCCCTCATACTCTTATACGATTCCCTCATCTTCATCTAAAAATTTCTCTTGGAATGGGGGAATAACTTGCTGATCTGATTCTCTTTGTCTGTTGGGAGTGGTGTTGTTTCTTCTAAAGTTCTAGTTCTGGTTATGGCTTTGATTTCTGTTTTGGTTACTAACTGTGACAACCATTTTTTCCATCATTTGTTGTAGCTTTTCCATGTTTTTGGATATGCAGTCATAATTGGGGTCAGATGTGGAAGCTACATTGTCATCTCCATATGTTACCCTTTTCTCAGCTCTCAATATTGTTTTTTTCTCAATCATATTTTCCTCTACACTCACTGCTCCTTTTTGCATGTCTTCCAATGTGTTTTAATCCCTCTCCCTAAGCTAGTAGGCCATGTTTGCATCCAGGCCTTCAGGGTATTTCACTAGAACCATACCTTGGGGAGGTTTCATGTGTGGTGGAAGAGAATTATAAACGTTGTTAAACCTTGTAGAGTAGTCCTGGACACTCTCTCCTACGTTTATTTTCAAGTTCTTATATTCTGCTAGGATTTGGAGAGGATTGGCCTTAACTTCCCATTTATTTATGAAAGTTTGATATAAAGCAGGAAGGTCTTGGATACTATTAGGAGGTAGGCCTTTAAACCATTTTTTCACTTCCCCTCCTAAAATTTGGGCAAAGATTCTCATTTTGACGGTATCATCATCTATCTCCATGTAGTCAAAAGAATATTCCATCCTATCTACATGGTGCTGAGCTGTGGTGGACTCTTTTGCAGTGAAATGTGGGATCTTTGATTGATAATCATTAGGTAAGGGCACTAGAGGCCGAGGTAATACCAGGGGTGCATACCAGGCTGCCATGATGATGTTCTGATGAGGCAAAGGGTTAGCTTGAGCAGCTGGTATATGGATGACAGGGATACTAGGACCAGTGGAAACTTGTTGGGTAGATTTAGGGTGGTAGAGCCCCAAGTTTTGAATGAAGTGAGTATCGAGAGGTGTATATGGAGGGGTCTCTCTGTCCCTATGGTGTCTACCACCTTGAGTTGGTGAACTAGGGAACTCAAGGTCTGGCTGGTCTAGAGTGTTGAATAACCTAGTTCTTGGTAATCTGTTTGGTAGGACTGGGTCAAAAAGAGGGGCTAATAGAGCGGTGAAGTCTTCCAGTGTAGAGTTAGCTCTATAAATGTGGCTGGAAATAATTGACCCTTTGGGTGTAGGAGATCCCTTGAATATGCTCTCAGGGTTGTCAACTATCTCAGGTGGATTTGGTTTGGGATAAGTTCTTTTGTGAATGGTTCTTAAAGCCAGAATGCTATTTTCCAACAAAGCAACTTAACCCTACTTGTTAATTCTATTATGGTTGATGTTTTTTTAGAGGCTGGTCTTCCAGTGGAGTCTTATGTGAACCAAGATAATCAGTAGGCCTACTGACCACCAGTGGAGTCTTTGATCTTTAAGGAGCTATGGAGTCGCCAGGTGGAAGGTTTAGGGTGTTGTCTGGAGGGTACACTATCCACCACAGTGCTTATGATATGTCCCTTTTCAAAGATGTCTCGAAAGCACAGCAAAATCTAACCAGAGATAGAGACAGAGTTCTAGACCTCCCAGTGTTCCCAATTCATTCAATTGAATCCTAACAAGAACATCTAAGAACTGATTCATTAATTCATACATCATCTAGCAAGAAATAACATCCACTACACTGGTTAAATTAATTGAAATCAAACCTTAGATAACACATATAGTAGAAAACATTGAAGGGAAGGAGAGCAGAAACATAGGGTACCTAACAAGGGTAAATCCTATGCCATATTTCCAATGCGAGCCAGTAGAAATGAAATGAAATGAAATGAAACACAGAGGCAGGAAAACATCACCGCAGCTTTATATTAGGATCCAAAGAAATGTGATTGTCATATTGAATAGCAATACCAGTCAAGTACAACATTACCAATAGCTGGATACTCAGTCTGAAAACATCTTCCTCAGCCTATCTTACAACTTTACATAGAGACTATGTCTCAGATGAAATAGCTTGTAATTCTCTGATAACTGAACAACAACCTTTACAATGAGTTCCTTCATGGATTTATAGCTCAAGTGGAGCAAAGGTGGTAGGTGGAAAACTAAATGAAGCATTAAACTCATAAAAGAAAGAGGGTCGAGGCCCCATTCTATTTTAAATCCTAGGCATTTATCTCTGGCACTCTTTGGATGAAAGAGTGGTCTTTTCCGGTCTTCCATTTACTCCAGGTATGTCTCTGTTGTACTTTGGTGAATAAACAAAAAGGTAAATAAATGATGCTAGAGTCTGCCATACTGTGCAAAAAATACTTCTAATAGCATAGGACTGTTGTCAGGGCTGGAAATTCCTCAGGAACACGGTATAAAATGGAGATAGTGTGGGTACTCCGTCCTTTGTGGAAAGGACATACTGCTAATGTGAAAACCTGATAGTATTGTTTTCTGTGCACTGGGTCTTCCATGCGATCCATGATGTCTTTGAATTGATACCTTTGCCTTCTAAATCCCTGAAAAAGGCTCAAAATCTTCTATTACGTGCCTTGAACTCTTTGCTGCTCCCGCACTATCTCTGTTGGTGAAATCTACGCTTTTAATGGCTCTGGGGAGGTTTACAGAGTTCAAACCCTATTCTTTTAATGAAATTCCTGTCAGGGCTCCTTCCCAGGCTTTCTTCGTGATTTCGACTTCTAAAAAAATGGTCCTTTCTGCATTTTTTGCCGCTGTAATAAAGACTGTGTAATCATGGCGGCTTTCACCATCTGATAACCTTGCAAAAAATGAAAACATGTTAAGAAAATCACACATGGAGGTGGTGGATGCAATGGGGATGACGAGAATGGTTGTGCAGACTGGTGAGATGGCGGAAAAGTGTAGGATCATGGTGGAAAATGAAACTTAATAGTGGAACATGGTCTAGAGGACGTGGGTGGAGCGTGACAAATTTTTAATGTAAAACCTTTGAATTTTGACCTTTTGAATATATAAAGAGAGACGGGAAAAATATGACAAAACTACGTGGAAATGGTGACGTGGCGATACGGGGTTAATTTGGCAGGCATGCATTTAATCTAGGCCGTCCGATTTCCGGTGGAGATCGACAATGGAAAACACGTCGGAGGGTGATGGACAGTGGGACAGGGGTACGATTGCCTCTGATTAATCCTTGTGCGACTTCGCGGAGCGATCGTCGTCGGATGGCCTGCCTCAGATTGGACGGAACACAGTGATATCGCGCTGGGGCAAACGCCGAATGATAACACGCAATGGAGGGCAGTTTGTGAATAGTGCACGGAGCCACCTGTCATGCAATGAGCAGAATCACTCCGCAACAAAAAATACCGCCCAACCTCCAAACGCGGTGCGATGGAAACCGGTGGTTTATGAACAGTGCGCATTGCGGGGACCACCAGGCGGGGGAATACAGACCATCAATCTGCGGGAAAACGGACGATTGATATATGATTGGGTGGCAGACGGGAAAAGACGGGTGCGAAGGTATTTTGTGACAACCGTCAGATCCGATCATATCGATGGCGGAAAAATCACCCAATAACCCATTGAGATAAGCACCTTTCGCCTTGGTGCCTGGTCTTGGCACTGGGTTCGTGGAGAGAAAAATTATGGGGCTGGCATGAAGGGGGCTAAGACCCAATATACATGAAAATATGGTTATTTGGCCCATTTTTAGAGCATTTAAAGGCCTATGAAGGGTAACGATAAGGGAAAGAAAGGGTAAATAGGCCAAACCAGGGGTGTGGGTAGGATTTAAGGGGGGTTTTGGGGGATAAAAAAGGAAATTTGACAGAGGGAAAAGGAGGCTAACATGGGGCATTTTGCAAGGATACAAGGGAAAAATAAAGGCCTTTTGGAGCACAATTTTTTCATCATCAGTGAGGCTTATTGACTTCAAAACAGCAGAGGGAAATGATCTAAGGGTGAGGGACATGAAAATACTTCAAGGATGATGTTTTTACAAGAGAAACGCATTCCTTGAAGGCTCATGAAACAATTTAGCCCCCTGTTTTCTTGTCAAAAATTTATAGGGGGCTAACACTAAGCACCAGTCTTATCTATGCCAGACTTCACAAAAACCTTTATTGTGGAATGTGATGCCTCGGGAAATGGAATTGGTGTTTTTTAATGCATGAAGGAAGGAACATTTCTTTCGAAATTTGTCCAATCAAACGAAATTATTTATAAAAACCTATATATGAGATGGCAATGTTGGAAATACTACATGCACTAAAGAAATTGTGAACCTACCTAATGGGAAGACACTTCAAGGTAAAAATAGATCGTGATAGTCTTAAATACTTTTTGGAACAAATATTATCTTCAAAAGAATATAAAAAATGGGTCACAAAGATGTTGGGTTGTGACTTTGAAATCATCTACAAAAAAGGGAAGCAAAATTTTGTTGCAGATGCACTCCCAAGAAAGGATGAGGATATGGAAGCATTTATTTGTGCCATTTATATTATCCAACTGAGTTGATAACTGAAGCAAGGGATGAATGGAATAATGATGAAGAGGTGTGGAAACTCATTCAAAAGTTGTAGGAAGATCCTAGTACATATGATACATTCAAGTGGAAAAATGATTCATTATGGTACAAAGATCGCTTATATCTTTGTAAGAATTCCCAACTCAAACAAAGATTCTTTTGGAATTGCACACCTCTCCCTTAGGAGGGCACTCAGGATTTTTAAAAATTTACCACAAGGTCAAGAAGCAATTTTTTTGGGATGGCCCTAAATCTGATACCAAAATTTTTATGGAAGAATGTTTGGTTTTCCAAAAAAATAAAGTTGATATAATAAAGTCCCTGGGTCTATTACAACCTTTAGCAATTCCAAGTCAGCATTGGGCGGAGGTCTCAATGGACTTTATCACAGGTTTACCCAAGTCTTGAGGAAAGAGTGTCATCATGGTGGTAGTTGATAGACTTACCAAGTATGCACACTTTTGTGCATTCTATAATCCTTTTAAAGCCAGTACAGTTGCTACTACATTTATGGAAACAATTCAAAAGCTTCATGGAAACCCAAAGATTATAGTAAGTGACAAAGATCCCTTTTTCACTGGAAATTTTTGGATGAGATTATTTTCTTGTCTTGGTACTCAATTAGCTCATAGGTCATCTTATCATCCTCAATCTAATGGGAAAACTGAGATAGTGAATAAATGTTTGGAAGGATATCTTCGTTTCTTTGTATCTAATAGACAAACACAATGGGTCAAGTGGTTACCTCTACCTGAATGGTGGTATAACACTTCCTTGCATGTTGTAGCAAAAATGACCACATTTATGGAACTTTATGAATATCATCCACCATCCATCACATAATATTTAATAGAAAAGTATAAGGTTCAAGAAGTGGAATATCACATTGAGCATCAACAACAAGTTCTCGAACTCTTAAAGGACAACCTCACTCTGGTTCATAATCAAATGAAACAATGGGAATATCAACATCGTAGTGAAAAAAATTTAGATGTAGGTGACTGGGTATATTTACGGTTACAACCATACAAACAAATGTCCCTCAAGAAAACTAAGAAGGATAATAAATTATCACCCAAGTACTACGGTACTTACAAGGTTTTGCAAAATATTGGTACTATGGCATACAAATTAGAGCTACTTGCATCTTCCCGAGTACAAACAGTTTTCCATGTTTCATGCTTAAAGAAATTTATCGTTGACAAGATTCTAGTTCAAACAGTGTTGCCAAAAACTTGATGAAGAAGGAAAAATCATATTTGAGCCTGAAGAAGTCATGGAAACAAGAACCCTATGGCTACACAATCAATCAATTTCATAGTATCTTATTAAGTGGATGAAATTACCCATTGAAGATTCGACATGGGAGGATAAGAATTTTATACAAAAGCATCCAGAACTAATCAAGCGTTGAGGACAACACTTTTTTGAAGGACAGGAGCTTGTTAGGTCCCTATAATACTAATTTACCCCCCTTATTATTATTGTTAGTGTAGTCCCCTTAATGTTATTGTTGTGCCCATTTAGCCCTCATTTTGTTATTGTTGTGCCAAATAGAAATTGACTATTGTTATTGTTGTTCTCTTCCATTATTATTGTTATGTAGGCACTAATTATATTGTGACCCCTTAGACTCCTATATATACAATGGATGTATTTTCATTTGTATCATCTATTATTTTTTCAAAATATTCTATGCTGAACCAATTACTTTAGCCCAAATTACATGTTCATTAATAATGAATCCAAATATTAGCAGTGTAAATAACCATAAACTGCAACTTAATATAGAACAATGCATGTAGTAACAAAGAAGACAATAGAAAAACCATAAGAGACAATAGATTGGTCCAAGACTAGGGAAAAACCCCATTGTGGGGGAAACCCTTTCAAATCTTATTCTTCAATAGATTGACATAAAACGTTTTCAACAGAGATTACAATAATCCCAATACATATATGCAGCAGAAAAAAATAGATCAGATCTTTAGATCTACAGATCTACAACATCAAGAGAATAGATCCAATGTATCACCAAAACCAAGTGATCTCAACTACCAAGTCTTGGATCTGATTCTAGGATGTCATTGAAGAATGTTCTGAAGTGACTGTGAATGAGAGACGGATGAACGAAGACACTGAGCAAGCTACCAAATGTGATCCAATCCATATCTTCCCATCAAATCCCTTACACACAACCTTAAAACTCTCAGCCTGTGACTAGATCCTCCTTAGCTGCGACCTGGACATTCTGTGCTCGTGGTTGAGGTCCAGATCAGCCCGATCTGACTCAGAAACCCTGGTCACACCATGAACACGGTATTCCTATGGCTATACTAGCTCAGCTCTAACCTTAACACATCCTTCCCGTGGCTCTGACCCGAAAACTACAGTATTATGTCTGCGACTCAAGCTCAAAAGACCCAGATCTATGTGAGCCTCTCATTTATGATCGTGAACCCTTACACGAGCTTCTTTTGATGGACCTATGTGAGCCAAAACAAAAAATATGACCCAGATCAAAAAGTGCATGAATGAAAATATCATGAGAGAATATGTGAGAATGAGCTTGGTTTTTCTTCTATTTATCACTTTGTGAGGGACTACTTGGGGCTTTGACTGAATCCACATGCATTGAGGCCAACCCATAAAATAATAAAATAGTTAATAACTGAACTTCTGCTTAACCGATGGGGAAATCTATATGTCAATTTTTTTCCTCTCTAAAAGAGAAATCTAATGAAATTATAATCTTAACCATCTGAGATGTCCAAAGTGTAATTTGACTCTAGTTGCAAAAGTTAACACTCCCTCTTAACTAGGAAGAATTCCAATTGGTAATATCTTCTTGTAGATATTTACATCATGGTGTCATCATGACTCAACTCCATCTGCTAAAAATTTCTCGAATCTAGAAGAAGAATAATTGGGGAGAAAAAGCTTCCACCCATACCTAGCAACAGGATAGTTCATCACATAGGGGAGCACATATCTGACCCTGGAATCTCATCAGGGAGCTCAGTCTCAACCCGGAATCATAAAAGGGGAGAAAATCTCAACCCAATATTGTTTCCTACTGATCTTCCCATCAATGACTCTCATCGTTCATGTGGTAGAACACTTGCATCATAATTGACTTTGGTTGTAAACCCCAATTACACTATGAACTCATTGGTCAAGCGAGGAGAGGTATTCCCATCAAGCCTTGCTTGAGGGTATGATGCCAATTGGGCTATAATATGCATAGACCAGGTAGGGGAGAAACATCTCTGGCCCTATGAAGATAGGGGAGTATCATCTCAACCCTGGGTAACAAATAGGAAAGTGCCATATTGTCCAGAGATCCCTCAACCCTAAGAGCCCTTTATCTCAATTCCCCACCCCGAGAGCTCAAGAAAGTTAGGAAGAGCTTGCTCAATTTCCTCAATTAGTGTTGTCTCTTATCTAGAGGGGCTACATCCATTAGTCCAAGCTATTCTATAAATTCCAAGAACTTTCCTTCCAGTAGTGCCTTAGTGAGAATATCTGCCATCTGCTCGTTAGTTAAAATGTGGTGGAGTCTAACAACTCCTCTCTGCACCATGTAACAAATAAAGTGATACCAAATTTTGATATTCTTGGATTTGTCATGAAATACAAGATTATCTGCCAAATGGATCTCCCTCTTATTTTCACAGTATATCATTGTTGTATCTAAGACTTGACCAAAGATCTCACCAAAGATCTTACTTAACCACACAGCTTCACAAATAGTTGTGCTAGAAGCAATTTATTCTACTTCCGTGGTGCTCAATGATACCAAATTTTGCTTCCTACTCATTGTTGGGTCGAGAATGAGGTATGTTTTCACCCTAACTTTACCACGAACTGTTATGCACCTCTATGAATTTTTCCTCATCTTAACAGTAAAGGAAAGGAATATTAATGTAAAATCAGGACAAAATCAACTAACGATTAAAGGGATGTCTTACAATGGGAAATTGACTTGTTATATCTTTATTTATAGGGAAACAAGCAGTTGAATCGATGATGACCAGAAGATAGCTAACAGACAGAGACTAACGGAATCATGATGACTCCCATGGATCGGTGGAAGGTGCAAAGGCACCTCCACATCTGAAGAACTCAAACGACATCCACAAGCAGCAGAATCTTATATGGAAGAGATTGTTACCACTGTCGTAATCAACTTTAAAAGTCCAAAAACGAACAATATAGATAGATCAGAATAAAGACTTTCTTCTGTAATAGACGTATCGGGACAGGATTGTCCAGTTATATCAATGTATTAACTTTCAGATTAATAAAGGTCTTGGCATTTTTTATAGTTAATATCTGAGTTTTCCATTGTGCTAGACTTCTGGTGGTTTGGGCCCAGCCCTAGAAGTTTCTATGCTAATCTCCGTGCTATACGTTCAATTAAGAATTTGTGTTTCAGTCATCGAATGCATTTTGTGAGATATCATTTAATTGGTTGAATTACGAACATAAGATACTACAATTTTCTCTTCATTAGAATAGTTCATTATTCATGCTTCCTTATTTAAAATCAATTATTTCATAGTTGTTAGTTGCTTTCATCATTTCCCAATGATTTTATACTCGTTTCATTGATTTTAGCATGACTATTGTTCAATTCTGTATATATCTAAGTGTTGGATCTTTTCATCATTACCGTAAGGCGTCTAGTTGTTAATTGATTCAGAGAGATGTCATATATTTAATTTACACAGAGAATTCCATTGCAAAATTAGATAAGGAATTGTTGTTCAATTTATTAAATCTATTGTTCAATTCAGTAGGACTGTTGTTCAATTCATCAATGTATTGTTTAATCATAGGTTGCTCTTTTCTGCACTTACTTAGACAGAATAGTTAGACAACATTTTACAATTTCATTTCCCTTTGAATTGATTTAACTTCGAGAATTAGATAGCCCTCTTATTGGTAATATAGAGTAGTTTTTCTTTGATATCACTTGCATATACTGTGCTCACACTCTTGAAATATAATACTTTCCCTGGGTTGACAATTGAATGAGAAGCATCGAAGTTGCCTGTAACAATCACCTTTATGACCCAACATTTTTGGTGCCATTGCCGGGGAGAGTGTTTAACAGTGATATCCTTTATTTATTCTTTCTTTTGTTGCGAATAATTGCGTATTAAAAACGAGAGGTAAGAACCTGCCTATCAGCAAGAAAAACACTTGCTCTCCAGCCTGCTACTCAAAAATTGTGTAGAAGCCAGTACAATAGGTGCTCTTGTTTTATGACTAGGAAGAAAAAGATATAAACAAATCAAAATCATTCGCTTAATTCTACGAAACCCAAAGGACCAGTGATCCTTGGTAGAACAACATATATAGATGAAATCATTAAGAAGGTTGAATCTTAGGGATCCGTAGGACCCAGAACCATTCCTATTCAAAGTCCTACTGCACTCCCTCAGGCAACAGCCTCACCATCTGCAGCCCATGCCAAGATTCACAGTGAAATGGAGGGATCTGAACAAATCCTCAGCTTATTGATCATGCAAGTACTGATCCTTCAAGGGAGGTTCTTGTAATTTGCAGGAAGGGGAAGGAGAAAACAGTAATGCAATTCAAGTAATAGTCCAGAGCCTAGATCCCCTGAGCGAGTGGTCGAGACAAAGACACTCGATATCCTAGATCAGGGAAGTGTTGTAAGGCTTCCTTCGCATTCACCCCCTAATTCCAATGATATTATTCCTCTAGAATAAGAAATCCCAAATATTATTGGCATATCTTTGATCAAATGGCAAACAATTAGAACCATAATCAAAGGCAGATATCAACATTGGAATATCTCATTGTTGATCATGCTGCAAATGCCCCTATGAAAGCCATTCCCTTACAAAACATTCCCACCTTCCATGGGTTAACCTCGAAAGATCCTGATGCGTTTTTATTTGAATTTGATGTCTTGTGTATGGGATATGACTACACCACTGACCCTCAGAAACTAAAATTATTTCCCTTTACCTTGAAAGGGACCACATTATGTTGGTTTATGGGACTCCGTGGAGGAACCATAAATAACTGGGACCAAATGAAGAATACTTTTCTTAATAAATAACAAGATTATTGCTAGACTCAAGAATTAAAAGATGGAATCTTCAATATGTCTACAAAAGGAAATGAGACATTAGAAGAGTACGTCGAAATATTTCAAGATAATTTACAAAGGTCTCCATATACTGCACTATCCAAAGACATCTTAAAAGAAACAATGATTAAGGGAATGAAAGAAGAATGGGTTGAAACAATTAATATAATGGGAAAAGGGGACATCTAACAAGAAGAATATGATGGTATTATTTCACTGTGTATCAGGTGCTCTCGGGGTAGCATGCAAAATAGGCCAATCAGACGAGACTCAACTAAAAGTGATCCTAAGCAGTCTGGTGGCAACGTAACCAGAGCAGAGTTTGGTAATCTTTTAGAAGATTTCAAAACTGACATCTTGGGCACTTTGAAAACACAGCTTGATGTCCTACAAGCCAAGCAGAAGCAAGCTATAGTAGAACAAAACCTGGCCATATTTTTCACATACTATCGGAAGAAGCATAGCCAAAGGGAATGCCCACTAGACATGGTCTAGAGATGCACTATTTTCACCAAAGACCATGCTACGGACCATTTTCCTTCGCTTCTAGGGCTGAAGGAAGTTTTTAAAGAAGCAGAAGAAGAGACAGAACCAGTCTATCTCATGAACCAGCATCGCCAGTGGCAAGCACAACCACGTATGCCACAAGACCCACCTCAATTATTTTCTTCCCCACTGTTTAACTAGCAAAACCCTGCAGTAGCTTGGCAGAGTCAACCACCTTTATCTAATTGACCATCTCAATCATTTCCTATACCGCCTTGGCCAACACAATCCTCTTCAGGGAATAATTGGCTAGTTTTTCCTTGTTCTCCCCTTTATTGGCAAAACACTCCCTATCAAACCCAATTGCTAGCCCTCCCCTTCACAAACCAAAAACTGGCCTTAGAACTAGCAGCAACCCCTGGGAATGACCAACATACCGGTGGGGACAGGAGCTCAAAATCAACCTACATTTCCAACTCCATACCCAGTCCAGCAAAACCCTCAACCTATCATATGACCTCAATTGCCAGCTCAACCCAATCCTAACCCCATCAACAGGCTGGTTCAGCTAATTCAGATTTTAGAAAATCCAAACCCCGAAACTGAACAAGAGCAATGTAATGAACTAAGGCTGAGATCAAGACGTATTATTTCACCAGCAGAAGATACGACCCTGCCACAATTTGAATCTAGAACTTCAATAGAGCCTAGACAAACAAATATGACTAAAAAAAAAGTAGAGCAGGGAAAGGAAATGGTTGATTAGGGGAAGCTTGAAAATCTTAAGATTTCTCCCCCTCCATTCCCTGAAAGGTTAACGCAGCCTAAACCGATTGTCTCTCCAGATTTCGATATCCTAGGAGAATTAAGAAACCTCTACATTAAAATTCCTCTTTTATAGGCCATACAAGACATTCCCATCTATGCAAAGACAATTAAATAACTGTGTGGGAAGAAGCAGGTAAGGAAAGAAAAAACTGCACCTACTGTTCATGTTGTAGGGGAAATATCTGACTTATTGTTGGGAAAGGAAACGCCCGTGAAATATGAGGACCCAGGGAACCCCATAATAATTGTGCAAATCTCTAGCCACTCCTTCCAAAACACATTGGTTGACTTAGGGGTGGACATTAACATCTTAACTACAGGGACCTGCAAAAAGCTAGGTGTTAGTATGAATCTTGATTCGAGGTGTACGAAAAAAGACCACTTTAGCTACGCATAACAAACAGCCCTAACAGTAGAAATGACTACTAATATCTTCAGATCTGCAGTTAGATGATCAAGACAAATGCTGCAAAAATCTAGATCTGTGCATTAGAAGAAATTAAACAGTAGAAAAATAAGATTTACTCCATAGATCCAATAGACAAGACAAGAATATATCCAACGAAATTTTTATTAATGGCACCTGGGAGGAAAACACAAGAGGGTGTTCCCTGTTCTCCTCAATGGGATGGGTTCTTGTAAGTCCTCATCACTTTAGATTTAGAATTCCTCTCTCTTGATGGTGTAGAAAACCCAGACAAAAATGGAAAAATATGGCTATGATAATGGATCAATAGCCAGACCAAGAGTTGAGATCCAGAGTGATATTTAGGCAACAAAAGGTGACAAATGAATGGGAAAACCCTTCTATTTATAACAAAATATTTAGTTAGTCTAGATATTGGTGCATAGTTAAAATATTATTAACCAAATCAAGATCCAAATTTTATGGAATATTTTATTATATTTGTTGGAGGGAAAAGGAATTTGACTTGAGTCAAATCCCCTTATTTGTAAATAATAAATAAATAAATGATTTATTTATCATTTTAAGGATGTGATTAAGCAATAATAAATAAATAAATGATTTATTTATCATTTTAAGGATATGGTTGAGTAATAATCAAATAAATAATGATTTATTTAATTATTTAAGGGAGATGTAGTCATATTTAACAAAGAATATTATTTAAATAATGTTTAAATAGTTATTCTTAGAAAATAATAAGATAAATAATGATTTATCTAATTAATTTCCTTGTTTTGGGTTAAATATAACCAAGAATATTAATTAAATTGTTGTTTAACTAATTATTCCTTGAGGAAAAATCAAACAAATATGGATTTATTTAATGTTTCCCCATGGGGTTTCCTGTTTAGACCATAAACAACTTAATAAAGGTGGTTTACTAAGTTATTTTTCATAGTGAATGCGATTTTACTTGGGGTATAATTGGGTTTACTTGGTGTACTTGCGTCCATCTAATAACAATGGATTAGATGACCAAAAAATGGTGTAACAGATTTCCCCCCAGCGTGTGAGTGTTAGGAGCTGATCGTATGACCAAAGTACGTTGTAAGAACTCAATCACTAGACAACAACGGGGAAGTTAAAGACAGAGGATTGTAAGGTAGACCAAAGTGCTGAAATAACTAGACCCTGAGGAGGTGACTTGCAGGTGCGAAAAGTCTTTTTGATAAGCAAGTACCTGCTATAGGCGGCGGGGGAGGCATACCTATGCCCACCGAGGCAATAGTACAAACAATAAGGCGTCCGGAAAACCACAAGATGACATAATGCTGGCATAAAAATGAGCTAGATGAACAACATAATAATGAATCCCACATACATATTGTGCCTAGGATAATAGCCAGGACTTTGTACAATAATATCTTAGTACATGAGATATGAAAACAACCTAGATGCCCCTATAAACAAGAAAAAGGCTCTGAAAATATAACTGATATATGCAATCAAGAAGGTGCTGCAAGCGACTACGGTCGGTATCATCAAATCTATGGAGCTACATCAAAGGCTGAAATGAAGAGGTCATCCGAGTGTGTGGGGGGCTACCTGTAGGGCCACCCCCTCATGAGCGCTAAGACATATCACACACACCCGAGAATCATCGATGTCAACTGCTGCGTCACTGAACCATCGAGTATACAGATCTCGGTCATGCTGAAAGGAGCTAGAGCTGAGAAACAATCAAGTCAAAGGGCAATAAGGAGTCCCTTTGCCTGATCCGAGGCACCGAACAAGAGTGGAAGCTGGAACCAAAGTACACCGCTTTCTAGACTTTTCTTCTGGAATGAATGAGATGATGTCGACAAAAGGAGGTCCACCATAGGTGAGGCCATAAGGGATCCTCAACGAAGGCACGAGAGAAAATAGTAGAGTGATTGACAGACTAACGCCAATGAATATGATGAAATGGGGGGGACTGAGTAGTGAATGGACGAATTCTCTTGTCAGAGCATAAATGGCATGGATGACCTGGCAGTGACTGACACAATAACATGAGGGATAGGGGACAGTGGGACTAAAGGCCATAATGTGTGACACGAGAGAGGGACCAAGCAATGAAGGATGGAGGATTATGGCAGGATGCGAAGGGACTCAGGATAGACTCCATGAAAGTAATGATGACTCAACTCAAATGCTCTAAAAAAGGGTGACTCGATGGTGCTGCCACATAGGATGGGGGTCCAATGGGGACCATAAAAGCATGAGTACAAGATGGTAACTCACGACGAAAGTCAACATGAGTGTGGACAAGTATGGAGGCAACATGGTGCCCCTGGTACAAGTTTTGCAAGTGAAGAAATTCGATTTTGAGGAAGGGTGAAGTGACGCTTCTTGGGAAAATGTGTCCTAGTGAAGTATCAAATCACTAAAAACTAATAGATACCCATTTGAGGGCTTGGTGAGAGCTTTCCAATAATGCAGACGGTTTGGTAAACGGAGCTACGGTTGGGTCACAACAAGCAAAAGAAAAAACATGGGTATCTCTTTTAATAAGGCATTTTCCCTCCAAATTCATTCATTTGCATGTGGAGTTGTGGTGAATGTAGAGAGGAGAGAAGGCCCTAAATATTGCGGCGATCGTAGCAGACAAACCGACCGTTGGAATCAAGATCTGTCAGTTGCAAGTAAGAGGCCTAACCCTACTCTTTCTTTTCAGTGGATTAAAAGTTTATATTAGGTCCCTAGGGCTCAGGAATAGCCCCCTACTCCTCCTCATGGCCGGGTCACACTTTTTGGGGCAAAACGTGTGACCTGGGTAGCAGGTTTTGAGCAGAAAAGTGCAACATGTCCCAAGTTTGGGCCTGAAAAGTGTGACCTGTCAGGGAGGGGTGTTTTTGTGCTGTTTTTTGGCTGAGCACTAGGATATTGTGATGAGAAACAGTCTTTCCTATCTGTTTACTAAAAAATATGATGTTTTTGTGTAGATATGGCAGAATTACGAATTAACTGGAGAGAGAGAGATCTAGGCGCATTATAGTCGGAGAACCAAGAGGATTAGGGTGTCCGCAGTGCTTTGGCCAGGTTTGGGGTTCTGAAGTTTGTGGAGAACCCTTTGATGAGAGCTGGGGAGCCCTTATTGGCCTGGATTGTCAGCTATTGGGACCCAGACCATGAGGCCTTTATAGTGCAAGGGCACCGGATCTATTTGATGGTCCAGGATATATATTTCCTGACTGATCTCCCACCACTTGGGATGGCAGGGATACTCAGCTAGTAATACCGCATGGGCGGAATATCATAGAGTTTGTAGAGCGCCATTGTCGGCCAAGTCTCCAAGTCAAGGGGACTCGGATATCCACCGGGGATTTGGAGAGGTTAGAGACCCGTGCTGTGGCCACAGCAGTGCTGCGGATCCTGGGCAACCAGGCACTCCATCACATCACGGGGTGGCAAGGAGATTGTTTTGAGTGGGACCTACTATGGGTGGGCTTAGATGATGCTTTCGTCATTGAAACGATAGTTATCGCTATGTAAGCGGCAAGTGAACCATGACTGTGCATATGGTACAGTTTTGTGCTCTTTCTTCTTTGAGAAGATCCCGACACTTTGACCTCGCATACGCCTCCCAAATGGAGGCCCGAGAGAGCCTAGGATGCGCCGGTGGGGGCGACTACTGTGCAGAGGAGGAGGTGGAGCAGTTGGACGGTTGTTCCATCCTAATTTCTTTGTTCATTGGGATCAGATGTCGTTGTATATAGATGACTATCCCTATAGTGGGATGAGTTATTATGGGGACCCAGATCTGCCACTGCCACCTGGTCGTATATGGGGACCCAATGGTAAGTGACAAATTTCTAATCTTTTATGTGCATGTAAATTTTCTAGAATATTATATGTGGTACTGATTCTTTTACTTTCGGTATGCAAATACAGCACCGGTAAAACCAGCCGGGTACGTGGGACGACCTGCAGTATCGGGGGCCGTAGGATCTAGTGGATCAAGGGTGTAGCATAATGACAATGCAGCTGCCCTTCTGGAGGATATTCGTCATAGATGTGAGAGGCTTATGACCGGTGTTTCAGAACGCGGTTGGCAAGACTTAGATGACCAGTACATAGAGCCATGTATTGGTTTACCCTCGGAATGGCAAGGGGTCATGTGGCACATGGCGATGGCTGGACAGGGCATGCGTGATCTACAAGCTACGGGGCTAGAGCCATTGGCTCGAGATCCTCCAGATAGTGATTAGTGTATAGGAGCAGGTGGTGCCCCTAGTTTTGAGTTTTTGTAACATGCTATGGGCATGTCATATGTATCAGAGTTAATGAACTCTAAAACATTTTATATAACACATACTATGGATATGCATCGTTTTGATATTTTTATGTTATTTTCTTGTGTTAAATGTCAATCCAGAATATGGTTTGCAATGCTATCTACATAGTGATTTTGTGCTCTAGGTACATGACTGAAAGTAATGATTTCAAATTCACGCATCAAAAGCTTCACTCGTAAATATATTTTGAAAAGGATAGGATTATGCACATGATATACACCATTCAATTGCATGACAAGAAGCAAGGAATCTAAACAAACATGAAGGTGGAGGATCTGATGTGAAAGGACATTAGCTAAGAAACCTCGTACAACATCATATTCAGCCTGATTATTGGTAGCAGTACCAATGCATACACTGTTTGAAATGACAAGCGCATGCAAAGGGGTAAAAAATGCCCAACCTGCCGAGGCTAAATTCCAGGAGTAGCGACTTACACCTCAGCAAAACTGATATAAGGTGTTGACGCGGGGTCCCTCTGAAATGTGCCATAATAAAATAAATGGGAGGATAAAGAACAATTCTGGGAACCTGAGCGCACAGTAGAAATCGAATGCACTCTGCGAAAGGGAGTGATCTAGGTAGGATGTCTACTTCCCACATGCCACCGATTAGGGGGAGTGTGGGAGCTACTGGAGGCGTAGCTTGAGCTCAGGCTGCATAATTCACAAGGGGAATGGATGATGGCATCCCGTTTATGGGTGGGAAAGATGAAGTCATGGGTGGGCATGGCTTCTATGATGTCATCGTCACAATAGGAGGTGGAAGGACATGAGGAAGGGAGACCACATGACGCGGCGAGGCTACCTGACTCATCATCATGAGAAGAAAGGCTCACATGTGCATCTTCACAGGGAATGACGTAAGAACAAGCAGATAAAGGATCCACTGATGTTGAGCCTGGGGTGATCATTGAAAGGAGGTCAAACGAAACAACAGGAGAAGATTTAGAGGGAGCTTCTACCAAGGGTCTCAAGGATGATGAAAGGTACAGGATGGGGGCTGCATGCTCTGTCATTTCGACATCAGGGGGGGAATGTCAATAGGAGTGGGTAAATCCTCAGTTTGGCCTGCAGCATACTGTGCAAGTATGGGAGAAGCGGATTGGTTATGCTCAATATTTTACTCCCAAACTACCTCTAAAGAGGCACGGTAGTGCGTAAGGCAGGGAAAATGATGAGAGTAATGGCCATGGATACCACACAAAGCACAAGGGTGTTTGGTGTGAATAGTCTTCATGTTCTTATTTGCAGTCGATGACGAAGTAGAGGTTTTAGGGACTGTAGACTCAGGGAACGCGACATTAACCATGGGCTTGATTCGGGGCAACTCGGGACAAGTATGGGTGGCATGACCGACGTCATCACACAAAGCGCAGGGCTTTGGAGGAGGAGGAGGTGCAGGTTCAGTCGGGGCAGATTTGTCCTTTGAGGCCCTTTTGCGAGCTCTGCCCTTCTTACCTGAAGCGGTCGCAACAGGAGGCAGTTCCTGTTGAGGTGGCTGAGGCACTGTGACAACGGGGGAAGTCAAGGGGACCGGTTGAACTGGGCTCAAAGCAAGATAAGGTTTAGGTTGACCTGGTGGGGTGGCAGTTGGAGGATCAAGGTACCAAACCAGAAGCCCAATGATCAAGTTAGGAAGAGAGAGGTTGGCCATGACAGGTGCCGTATAGATGCCTAGTGGAGGGACTAGGAACGGTATCTGACTGGAGGGGTAATGGCCAGGTGGGACGGCTCCTAAATGGTTAAGGCCTGGAGGAACCGACCTAGGAGGATAAAGAGGCTCATGAGTACTAGCTGAAGGGCTAGGAGGAGAAGGTCCAAAAGGCTGCATTGAAGGGCTAGGAGACAGCTGCGGAGGGTGAGGGGGCTGCTGACTAGCCGAGGCAGGCCTCTTGAGAGAAGCCCGAGACGTTTTCATCATGCAAACATTCGATGAGTTGGGATCATAGATGGGAGGAGGGAGACCAGGGGATGTACCAAGCAAGGAGGAGTCCTTGTAGATCCTGGGTGAGACACTGGTCAAAGGGTCGACGGTTTTCTTATTGGCCACTGAAGAAATAGTGGACTCAAGGGAGGTCTGAGACTTCGGTTCGTAATACGTCAACTAGTCAATGGTGACTATCTTTCCATTATGGGGGAAGGACATCTTGCGATGGACCGTGGAAGGAACAGGAGACATTGCATAAGTGTAGCTACGACCTAATAGAATGTTGTAATCTAAGGGGGCGTCTATGATTTCTACGTCAACGCAAACCGTCTTGCCCGCAAGAGTGATAGGAAAATTGCAGAATAAGCCAATGGGCTTGGAGGTGTGGCCATCTCAATTTTGATATCCACAAGTGATGTCCAAGCGGAGGATAGCGCTTACCGCAATTATATATCGCGAGCAGTTTAAACCGTCGATCTGTACAGATCGGACGGTCGTCGCAGATCAGCGCCGCGCCCGTGGCCCGCTCCTTTCACCGCTTGATTTCACGATCCATTGTTCATTTAACCTGCTAATCCGACGGTCAATAGTTCGTTCACCCCGGTGGTCCCCGCGCCAACACTGTTCAAAAACCAGTCGGTTTCTATCGCACCGCCATTGGAGGATGGGCGGTTTCTCTCATTTCGGAGCGATGCCATTCACCGCAGGACATGTGTTCCGCGCACTGTTCAAAAACCGCCCCCATCGCGCGTTAACGTTCGACATTTGACCCGGTGCGATATGAACGTACACCGTCCGATCTATGACCATCCATCCAACGATGATTGTGCCCCGAAGATGCGCGGACGATAACCAAGCCGAGCGGAGCCCCTGGCCCATTGTTCATTGCCCCCCGATGCATTTTCAGCCGTCGATCTCCTCTTGAGATCGGACGGTCCAGATTTAAAGGACAACACCACCATCGCCCGGTCCCGCCACGTCACCACTCCACGTGTTTTCATCACTCTTTTCGTCCGTCCCCTATATAATTCGTTCAAAGGTCAAATTTTAAATGATTTACGTTAAAATTTCCACCTCTCCATGCTCCATTCTACTCTTGCTTGTGTTTTCCGCCATCAACACATAACTATTCCACAATTCGCCAGCACATGGCCATTCCCATACTCCCCACTTGCATTCACCATCCCCAATGCATGTTTTCTTAACGTGTTTTCATGTTTTGCGGGGGGGTTACGGGCAAGCGGCTTCCCGCACGTTCATATGCACTATTGTAGTGGCACGAGTGCACAAAGAAGTTGAATTTGGAACGTCTTCTGAGAAAAATGTCGGAGTAAACGAGCGCATGTAGTATACCTAGGGGATATAATATAGGGTACAGAGGGAGGTACCCAAGGGAATAATATGATGTAATAATATAAGAATGATAAATAATTGGGCCATAGTTAATAAATAAAGTGGTTAACCCACATTATGTAAGGGACCACATGTAGCTAGGGAATAAAGTGATAAGCCCATTGTATTGGATGTATGGTATTGAAATACCCATGGTAACTACCCATGGTATTGCATGTATGAAACCTATATAGAGGCTAGACTTGTAATAGATATGATAAAATGTATAGAAATAGAAAATATGCCCAATAAATAACACCATAGAAGACAAAACTTCAGATCTTCATTAATATCAAAACCCTTAAGGTAGGGCAACACCATACATTCACTCCTTAAAGAAGGAGATCACTCCACAAGCCATATGCTTGCCCATACAATAATCCTTGACATCTCTCAATGGAGAGACTCTAGCCTCTATGGAGGTTTCTCAAATGCGATACCATGAGTGGTGCATGGGTATCTCAGCTCCCTTACATCCAATACGATGGGCTTATCACTTTATTCCCTAGCTACATGTGGTCCCTTATAATATCAATATTGGGGTTAACCACTTTATTTATTAACTATGGCCCAATTATTTATCATTCTTATATTATTACATCATATTATTCCCTTGGGTATCTCCCTCTGTACCCTATATTATCCCCCCTAGGTATACTACATTACACCCCCTTTAAACATGTTTCGTCCCTGAAACATAAGAAGAACACAAATAATAAGATCTACTCAAAAGAGTATTCCACTGGTACCATTCACGTGCATCCAGCCATCCCAGAGAAAGTTGAATACTCGATCTGGTCGATGTCTCGCTCGCTTGAGATAGAAGTGGGTTCTGGTGGTTCTTCTATGTTGATGTGTTGTGGGTGGATCGTCGCACCTCTCTATGTGTCATCCAGGGGTTGTTGTCCTTGTTGCTAATTCGTTGCCACCTTGCTGGTTGTTGTCTTGCTGGGTGATGCGGGTGGTGATATGTTGAAGCTTTAACTGATGGAACATCTTTCATTAATTCCTCCATTATTGGTGATGGAGTGGTATCAGGTTCTTTTGTTGGTACTTGCTTTGATGTCTGTGTTTGGCTGTCTACCATCAAAGGCTCATCATCTGATGTGTTTGTGTCGTTAGATATTTGCACTTCTTCCTCCCTAGTCTCTCCATGGTTCCTAATGCAAATATCGTGCAATGTAATTTTCTTCTTTTTATACCATAGCTTCATGAATTTATTTTGCACATTAAAATTGACAGTACCAACGGATTCCATCCAAGGGTGTCCAAAAACAACATCCACATCAGCCATATCTGAAGCATAAAAATCGAAATGCAACACATACTTATCCATAGAAATCTTCAAATCTTTATAAATTTGAACATCTTCATTATCAACCTGTGTGTTTTCAATATGTTTTGCTGGAACTTGCAATTTTTTAGCCAAATTAACATTGATACAATTATGCTTGCAACTAGGAATGATAGACACAATGATGTTCTCTTTCTGAATACTTCCATTAACCTGTAATATGTAAATATTAGTAGAAAAGAAGTCTTTATGTCTCTTAGTGTCCTTCTTTCCAGCTTTATACCACTTGTCCAAAATGACTTTTTCAAGTTTTTTCTCGGGAAGTTTCCTCACTGCATTGTCAAGTGAGGTCCACCATTTATTTGCCTCATCTTTTAGATGAAGCCCTATGGAGCATATCCAAAAAATTCGGTATTGAGCCTTGAGATGTTGTAAAAAATCTTCAATAGTAGGGCCATCATCTTTTCCTGTAAACTTCATCTTGCGAGAATCCATAAAATAAAGTAAGGGTTTTGAAGAAAATCACTTACTTTGGCAAAAATTTAAAATGGACATTACTCGGTTAATATAACTCAAAATCCTTAATATAACCTATTTTCGAAAATGGAATAGCCATTCTGCATCTAACCATATAGCTGAAATCCTGATCTAGGCACTCTGGAAACACAGATTTGCGCTGCAACTGCCCCGGCGTCACAAAATTACTGAAAAATGGCTGATTTTAAATCAATGATAACTCCCTCATCCGGACTCCGATTCGACTAATTTTTTTTTTGAAATCAGGTGATTTTTCAAGGGGAGCTCAGATCTATAATTGGTTGTCTGAAATTTTGCACCAGAATCTACTAAAACGTCAGGAGAGCCGCCGTACAAAAATTGCCGTCAGAAACATTTCTGCAACATAGCTGAATTTAAATCAGCGATATCACCCTCATCCGGACTCCGATTCGATTGATTTTTTTTTTGAAATTGGGTATTTTTCGATAAGGAATCCAGATCTGATATTTATTTTTGAAAATTTTTCACCAAATTTTCCAGATCTGCTCTACAAACTCGCCGCCCAAAAATTTCCTGCAAAAAATGAAAAAACAAATCTCCAAACTCTGCCCAAGAAAGTGCTCCGATACCACTTGTAATAGATCTGATAAGAAAATGTATAGAAATGGAAAATATGCCCAAGAAATAACACCATAGAAGATAAAACTTCAGATCTTCATTAATATCAAAACCCTTAAGGTAGGGCAACACCATACATTCACTCCTTAAGGAAAGAGATCACTCCACAAGCCATATGCTTGCCCATACAATAATCCTTGACCTCCCTCAATGGAGAGTCTCTAACCTCTATATAGGTTTCATACATGCAATACCATGGGTAGTTACCATGGGTATCTCAATACCATACATCCAATACAATGGGCTTATCACTTTATTCCCTAACTACATGTGGTCCCTTACATAATGTGGGTTAACTACTTTATTTATTAACTATGGCCCAATTATTTATCATTCTTATATTATTACATCATATTATTCTCGGACACTTATGTACCCTATATTATCTCTCTATATACTACATCTGCACTACAAATTTAATCAAAGCATGAGTTCAACCTCACAAAACCTCTCCCAAGGCCATTAGAAGCTCGTATTGCATAAACAAAGACAAGACTAGAGCAAGAGAGAGTACAGGCACTAATAGAATATTTTTGTTTTTTCAGGGATTTAGAAGGCAAAGGTACCAGTTCAAAGACATCATGGATCGCATGGAAGGCCCAGCGCGCAGAAAACAATACTATCAGGGTTTTCACATCAGCAGTATGTCCTTTCCACAAAGGACGAGGTGCCCATATTATCTCCATTCTATACTGTGTTCCTGAGGAAATTCCAGCCCTAACAACAGTCCTATGCTATCAGAAGCATTTTTTACAGAATATGGCAGACCTTAGCATCATTATTCTACCTTTTTGTTTAGTTCACCAAAGTGTTACAGCAAGTACACCAGAAACATACCCGGAGTAAATGGAAGCCTGACGAAGACTACTCTTTCGTCCAAAGAGTACCAGAGATAAATGCTCAGAATTTAAAACAGAACTAGGCCTCGGCCTTCTTCCTCCTCCGAGTTTTAATGCTACATTTAATTTTCAACTACCTTCTCTGCTCCACTTGAGCTATAAATGCATGGAGAAAATCATTGTAAAGGTTATTGATCGGTTATCAGAGAACTACAAGCTGTTTCTTTTGAGACATAGTCTCTGTGTAAAGTTGTAAGATAGGTTGAGGAAGATGTTTTCAGACTGAATATCTAGCTATTGGTAATGTTGTACTTGACTGGTGTTTCTCTTTAATATGACAAGAACATTTCTTTGGATCCTGATCTAAAGCAGCGGTGATGTTTTTCTATCTCTGTATTTGTTTTTAACTTGCAGTTCGTTTCATTTCATTTCTACTGGCTTGCATCAAAAATATGGCATAGGATTTACCCTTGTTAGGTACCCTATGTTTCTGCTCTCCTTGCCTTTAATGTTTTCTACTAAATGTGTTATCTAAGGGTTGATTTCAGTTAATTTAACCCATGTAGTGGATGTCATTTCCTGCTAGCTTATGTATGAATTAAACGAATTTGGTCTTAGATGTTCTTGTTAGGATTTAATTGAATGAATTGGGAACACTGGGAGGTCTAGAACTCTGTCTCTATCTCACTAGGATCCTTTTCAATTAATTGAACCTTTCTAAGATCCCTCAAGCTGGAGGCCGAAGCATTGAGAGTTCAAAGTATCTCTCTGATCTCAGGTCTTTAACTTTGTGTTCTAAAACCTTTATTGTTTCCTCCTCTCTTACCCTTCCACGCCACACTATCATTTTAAGATCCAATTCTTTAGATGACTATCCCAACTGAAAGCCTGCATATTGAATAGCAAGTAAACCCTTTCCTGAATCCATTTCCCAATGGTCTCGGATGTTCCCTGGAGTATCTCTCCTTTGCCTAAAATCCTCTTTGCTCATCCTTTTCTTATATTGAACTTTTCTTTCCTGATTCCCAACAACCAAACATACATCAAACAAGCAAACCTCGAGCTTTATAACTAGCCTAATATCTTAACACAGAGCTTCAAAGACATAAAACCTTTGCTGATATAGAGAGATCCCTCTCTGGACCCAGGAGGGCTAGATCCTGAGGTCTGAAAGTGGTTCTGATGTTGTCTCATCTTTTGGTCTTGCCAATCTGGCCAAAACATGGGAATCCCAATAGTCATTTTTCTGATCCTTGCATATCCAGCTGCTTCAAACCCTAGTATTTCTCTTTAGCCCCTTGTTTTTGTGTTTCTTGATGTTGTTTTTAACCCATAAAACCCTAAAACAATAAAAATTATGACTTCCATGTGTTTTTGGACGTATTGCGCAGGTGACAGACATCAGCTGCAGTTGAGACAACAAATTTTTCTGAAATCTGCCGTCGAGAGTGCCGAAAGTGCAAGTCATAATTTTCAGCCCAAAATCTGCGACCTGGACCTCCAGGGCGCACTTTACTGCCCAAAAAGTATGACCTCTGCTGAAAACTGGTCAGAAACTGCGACCTGGACTTTTTGCAGGGATTTTTCTGAAAGTTTTCTGGGTTTGTCTAAGCCTCTGTTCAGGGTTGTCTGACCTCCATATCTGTCCGTTTTAGACCTGTACTTGTTTTTTTTTGCTCAAATAAGTGGGAACCTAGCCCCCTAGGGCTTCAGTACCCTCCACTTTTTGTGGAAGAGTTTTTGTTGTTGCAGGTTGTCTGAAATTTCAGAGTCTTCAGCCATTTTTCTCAGATCTGATACCTCACCTTCAGATCTGATTTAGATCGATTTTTTATCAATCCAAATCTCCTCATTTAGCTTTGTTTGGGTTTTCCTTTAGGGTGCACTCCGCTTCCCTCCTGGAGATAGCCTTTTTCCACCTCTTTTTACAACAATTCTTCCTCTGCTTTGTTGCTATTTCTGCACCACTTTCCAGCACATTTTGTCATTTAGATCCCTGTCCCTTATAACCTTAGATCTATTGGCTATTTTAGTGTGTTTTGATTAGTTTTTTCACTCACATATAGACTAGTTGTTGAGAGGCCCACCTCCTTGGGTTTAGATTATTGCATTATTAGCTGTTTATTCTATGTTTTGCAGGCTTATATACTTTCATTTGTAGGTTATTTACAACTATACAGCACACTCTTTTATTTTTCTCTAAAAATGTCTGGGTTTAAAAATTAAAATTTACACACTTCACACACACACCCTAAGCAAAAAAGGGCTTGTTTAACATTGCTAAGCAAAGACTCTAAAACATTAAAATCAATTGATCCCGCACCTCCCTGCCCTTGTTTCGACATTGTAATCAGTTGATCTTGCACCTCCCTGCCCTTGTCGGTATTTTTTTCCTTTGTGCCATGTGTGTGTCATCATTTCTTAACCTCCCATGGGCTTCGATTTTCCTCAGGGAGGGTCCAGCACCTCCTACATATCTTCCCCTCCCGGTAGCACGTATTCAGGATAAAACATGCCTCCTCCCTTTACCCAACCTCCTGTTTACCACACTGTTACCCAACCTCTTCCATCTGGTACCCCCGATGACCAGATTCTCATGATGAAATCTGATCAACCTTCAACCATAGACATCAATCTCCAAACTCAGTCCCGTCAGTGCAATAAGCCTCCTGCTACATCTGTCTCCGAGCTGCCTTCTTCGGTCTCTACAGAGTCTCTTTTGACACCTAAGGGTCCCTTACAGATCCCTCCACCTAGGGCGGAGGTTCATACCAAGATCCCTAAGGGACCACTACGTCGAAATGATGCTTCTGGCAAAGCCACCCATTCATATAGCATAGTCAATGATTTGGCACAATCCCTTGCTGCCATTTCAACAATGGAACTCCTCCAGTCGTGCCCTTCACAAAGAAAAGCTCTTCTATCTGCTATGGGTGCTGTAGATCCTTCTAACGACCGATTGATTGTCTTTGATGTTGACCGATCAGAACATCCTCCTCTCCCTACTTTCGTCGATTTCCAAATCCCAGTCAAGATCCAGAACACCAACGTTTCTTGGTGCATTATTGATGAGGGGGCATCCACCTACGTGATGTCCACTTCAGTTTAGAAACAATTCAGATCTCCTGAGTTGGCTCCTTCCACGATCACTCTCCAAGCGTGAGATGGCCACACCTCCAAGCCCATTGGCTTATTCTGCAATTTTCCTATCACTCTTGCGGGCAAGACGGTTTGCGTTGACGTAGAAATCATAGACGCCCCCTTAGATTACAACATTCTATTAGGTCGTAGCTACACTTATGCAATGTCTCCTGTTCCTTCCACGGTCCATCGCAAGATGTCCTTCCCCCATAATGGAAAGATAGTCACCATTGACTAGTTGACGTATTACGAACCGAAGTCTCAGACCTCCCTTGAGTCCACTATTTCTTCAGTGGCCAATAAGAAAACCGTCGACCCTTTGACCAGTGTCTCACCCAGGATCTACAAGGACTCCTCCTTGCTTGGTACATCCCCTGGTCTCCCTCCTCCCATCTATGATCCCAACTCATCGAATGTTTGCATGATGAAAACGTCTCGGGCTTCTCTCAAGAGGCCTGCCTCGGCTAGTCAGCAGCCCCCTCACCCTCCGCAGCTGTCTCCTAGCCCTTCAATGCAGCCTTTTGGACCTTCTCCTCCTAGCCCTTCAGCTAGTACTCATGAGCCTCTTTATCCTCCTAGGTCGGTTCCTCCAGGCCTTAACCATTTAGGAGCCGTCCCACCTGGCCATTACCCCTCCAGTCAGATACCGTTCCTAGTCCCTCCACTAGGCATCTATACGGCACCTGTCATGGCCAACCTCTCTCTTCCTAACTTGATCATTGGGCTTCTGGTTTGGTACCTTGATCCTCCAACTGCCACCCCACCAGGTCAACCTAAACCTTATCTTGCTTTGAGCCCAGTTCAACCGGTCCCCTTGACTTCCCCCGTTGTCACAGTGCCTCAGCCACCTCAACAGGAACTGCCTCCTGTTGCGACCGCTTCAGGTAAGAAGGGCAGAGCTCGCAAAAGGGCCTCAAAGGACAAATCTGCCCCGACTGAACCTGCACCTCCTCCTCCTCCAAAGCCCTGCGCTTTGTGTGATGACGTCGGTCATGCCACCCATACTTGTCCCGAGTTGCCCCGAATCAAGCCCATGGTTAATGTCGCGTTCCCTGAGTCTACAGTCCCTAAAACCTCTACTTCGTCATCGACTGCAAATAAGAACATGAAGACTATTCACACCAAACACCCTTGTGCTTTGTGTGGTATCCATGGCCATTACTCTCATCATTTTCCCTGCCTTACGCACTACCGTGCCTCTTTAGAGGTAGTTTGGGAGTAAAATATTGAGCATAACCAATCCGCTTCTCCCATACTTGCACAGTATGCTGCAGGCCAAACTGAGGATTTACCCACTCCTATTGACATTCCCCCCCTGATGTCGAAATGACAGAGCATGCAGCCCCCATCCTGTACCTTTCATCATCCTTGAGACCCTTGGTAGAAGCTCCCTCTAAATCTTCTCCTGTTGTTTCGTTTGACCTCCTTTCAATGATCACCCCAGGCTCAACATCAGTGGATCCTTTATCTGCTTGTTCTTACGTCATTCCCTGTGAAGATGCACATGTGAGCCTTTCTTCTCATGATGATGAGTCAGGTAGCCTCGCCGCGTCATGTGGTCTCCCTTCCTCATGTCCTTCCACCTCCTATTGTGACGATGACATCATAGAAGCCATGCCCACCCATGACTTCATCTTTCCCACCCATAAACGGGATGCCATCATCCATTCCCCTTGTGAATTATGCAGCCTGAGCTCAAGCTACGCCTCCAGTAGCTCCCACACTCCCCCTAATCGGTGGCATGTGGGAAGTAGACATCCTACCTAGATCACTCCCTTTCGCAGAGTGCATTCGATTTCTACTGTGCGCTCAGGTTCCCAGAATTGTTCTTTATCCTCCCATTTATTTTATTATGGCACATTTCAGAGGGACCCCGCGTCAACACCTTATATCAGTTTTGCTGAGGTGTAAGTCGCTACTCCTGGAATTTAGCCTCGGCAGGTTGGGCATTTTTTACCCCTTTGCATGCGCTTGTCATTTCAAACAGTGTATGCATTGGTACTGCTACCAATAATCAGGCTGAATATGATGTTGTACGAGGTTTCTTAGCTAATGTCCTTTCACATCAGATCCTCCACCTTCATGTTTGTTTAGATTCCTTGCTTCTTGTCATGCAATTGAATGGTGTATATCATGTGCATAATCCTATCCTTTTCAAAATATATTTACGAGTGAAGCTTTTGATGCGTGAATTTGAAATCATTACTTTCAGTCATGTACCTAGAGCACAAAATCACTATGTAGATAGCATTGCAAACCATATTCTGGATTGACATTTAACACAAGAAAATAACATAAAAATATCAAAACGATGCATATCCATAGTATGTGTTATATAAAATGTTTTAGAGTTCATTAACTCTGATACATATGACATGCCCATAGCATGTTACAAAAACTCAAAACTAGGGGCACCACCTGCTCCTATACACTAATCACTATCTGGAGGATCTCGAGCCAATGGCTCTAGCCCCGTAGCTTGTAGATCACGCATGCCCTGTCCAGCCATCGCCATGTGCCACATGACCCCTTGCCATTCCGAGGGTAAACCAATACATGGCTCTATGTACTGGTCATCTAAGTCTTGCCAACCGCGTTCTGAAACACCGGTCATAAGCCTCTCACATCTATGACGAATATCCTCCAGAAGGGCAGCTGCATTGTCATTATGCTACACCCTTGATCCACTAGATCCTACGGCCCCCGATACTGCAGGTCGTCCCACGTACCCGGCTGGTTTTACCGGTGCTGTATTTGCATACCGAAAGTAAAAGAATCAGTACCACATATAATATTCTAGAAAATTTACATGCACATAAAAGATTAGAAATTTGTCACTTACCATTGGGTCCCCATATACGACCAGGTGGCAGTGGCAGATCTGGGTCCCCATAATAACTCATCCCACTATAGGGATAGTCATCTATATACAACGACATCTGATCCCAATGAACAAAGAAATTAGGATGGAACAACCGTCCAACTGCTCCACCTCCTCCTCTGCACAGTAGTCGCCCCCACCGGCGCATCCTAGGCTCTCTCGGGCCTCCATTTGGGAGGCGTATGCGAGGTCAAAGTGTCGGGATCTTCTCAAAGAAGAAAGAGCACAAAACTGTACCATATGCACAGTCATGGTTCACTTGCCGCTTACATAGCGATAACTATCGTTTCAATGACGAAAGCATCATCTAAGCCCACCCATAGTAGGTCCCACTCAAAACAATCTCCTTGCCACCCCGTGATGTGATGGAGTGCCTGGTTGCCCAGGATCCGCAGCACTGCTGTGGCCACAGCACGGGTCTCTAACCTCTCCAAATCCCCGGTGGATATCCGAGTCCCCTTGACTTGGAGACTTGGCCGACAATGGCGCTCTACAAACTCTATGATATTCCGCCCATGCGGTATTACTAGCTGAGTATCCCTGCCATCCCAAGTGGTGGGAGATCAGTCAGGAAATATATATCCTGGACCATCAAATAGATCCGGTGCCCTTGCACTATAAAGGCCTCATGGTCTGGGTCCCAATAGCTGACAATCCAGGCCAATAAGGGCTCCCCAGCTCTCATCAAAGGGTTCTCCACAAACTTCAGAACCCCAAACCTGGCCAAAGCACTGCGGACACCCTAATCCTCTTGGTTCTCCGACTATAATGCGCCTAGATCTCTCTCTCTCCAGTTAATTCGTAATTCTGCCATATCTACACAAAAACATCATATTTTTTAGTAAACAGATAGGAAAGACTGTTTCTCATCACAATATCCTAGTGCTCAGCCAAAAAACAGCACAAAAACACCCCTCCCTGACAGGTCACACTTTTCAGGCCCAAACTTGGGACATGTTGCACTTTTCTGCTCAAAACCTGCTACCCAGGTCACACGTTTTGCCCCAAAAAGTGTGACCCGGCCATGAGGAGGAGTAGGGGGCTATTCCTGAGCCCTAGGGACCTAATATAAACTTTTAATCCACTGAAAAGAAAGAGTAGGGTTAGGCCTCTTACTTGCAACTGACAGATCTTGATTCCAACGGTCGGTTTGTCTGCTACGATCGCCGCAATATTTAGGGCCTTCTCTCCTCTCTACATTCACCACAACTCCACATGCAAATGAATGAATTTGGAGGGAAAATGCCTTATTAAAAGAGATACCCATGTTTTTTCTTTTGCTTGTTGTGACCCAACCGTAGCTCCGTTTACCAAACCGTCTGCATTATTGGAAAGCTCTCACCAAGCCCTCAAATGGGTATCTATTAGTTTTTAGTGATTTGATACTTCACTAGGACACATTTTCCCAAGAAGCGTCACTTCACCCTTCCTCAAAATCGAATTTCTTCACTTGCAAAACTTGTACCAGGGGCACCATGTTGCCTCCATACTTGTCCACACTCATGTTGACTTTCGTCGTGAGTTACCATCTTGTACTCATGCTTTTATGGTCCCCATTGGACCCCCATCCTATGTGGCAGCACCATCGAGTCACCCTTTTTTAGAGCATTTGAGTTGAGTCATCATTACTTTCATGGAGTCTATCCTGAGTCCCTTCGCATCCTGCCATAATCCTCCATCCTTCATTGCTTGGTCCCTCTCTCGTGTCACACATTATGGCCTTTAGTCCCACTGTCCCCTATCCCTCATGTTATTGTGTCAGTCACTGCCAGGTCATCCATGCCATTTATGCTCTGACAAGAGAATTCGTCCATTCACTACTCAGTCCCCCCCATTTCATCATATTCATTGGCGTTAGTCTGTCAATCACTCTACTATTTTCTCTCGTGCCTTCGTTGAGGATCCCTTATGGCCTCACCTATGGTGGACCTCCTTTTGTCGACATCATCTCATTCATTCCAGAAGAAAAGTCTAGAAAGCGGTGTACTTTGGTTCCAGCTTCCACTCTTGTTCGGTGCCTCGGATCAGGCAAAGGGACTCCTTATTGCCCTTTGACTTGATTGTTTCTCAGCTCTAGCTCCTTTCAGCATGACCGAGATCTGTATACTCGATGGTTCAGTGACGCAGCAGTTGACATCGATGATTCTCGGGTGTGTGTGATATGTCTTAGCGCTCATGAGGGGGTGGCCCTACAGGTAGCCCCCCACACACTCGGATGACCTCTTCATTTCAGCCTTTGATGTAGCTCCATAGATTTGATGATACCGACCGTAGTCGCTTGCAGCACCTTCTTGATTGCATATATCAGTTATATTTTCAGAGCCTTTTTCTTGTTTATAGGGGCATCTAGGTTGTTTTCATATCTCATGTACTAAGATATTATTGTACAAAGTCCTGGCTATTATCCTAGGCACAATATGTATGTGGGATTCATTATTATGTTGTTCATCTAGCTCATTTTTATGCCAGCATTATGTCATCTTGTGGTTTTCCGGACGCCTTATTGTTTGTACTATTGCCTCGGTGGGCATAGGTATGCCTCCCCCGCCGCCTATAGCAGGTACTTGCTTATCAAAAAGACTTTTCGCACCTGCAAGTCACCTCCTCAGGGTCTAGTTATTTCAGCACTTTGGTCTACCTTACAATCCTCTGTCTTTAACTTCCCCGTTGTTGTCTAGTGATTGAGTTCTTACAACGTACTTTGGTCATACGATCAGCTCCTAACACTCACACGCTGGGGGGAAATCTGTTACACCATTTTTTGGTCATCTAATCCATTGTTATTAGATGGACGCAAGTACACCAAGTAAACCCAATTATACCCCAAGTAAAATCGCATTCACTATGAAAAATAACTTAGTAAACCACCTTTATTAAGTTGTTTATGGTCTAAACAGGAAACCCCATGGGGAAACATTAAATAAATCCATATTTGTTTGATTTTTCCTCAAGGAATAATTAGTTAAACAACAATTTAATTAATATTCTTGGTTATATTTAACCCAAAACAAGGAAATTAATTAGATAAATCATTATTTATCTTATTATTTTCTAAGAATAACTATTTAAACATTATTTAAATAATATTCTTTGTTAAATATGACTACATCTCCCTTAAATAATTAAATAAATCATTATTTATTTGATTATTACTCAACCATATCCTTAAAATGATAAATAAATCATTTATTTATTTATTATTGCTTAATCACATCCTTAAAATGATAAATAAATCATTTATTTATTTATTATTTACAAATAAGGGGATTTGACTCAAGTCAAATTCCTTTTCCCTCCAACAAATATAATAAAATATTCCATAAAATTTGGATCTTGATTTGGTTAATAATATTTTAACTATGCACCAATATCTAGACTAACTAAATATTTTGTTATAAATAGAAGGGTTTTCCCATTCATTTGTCACCTTTTGTTGCCTAAATATCACTCTGGATCTCAACTCTTGGTCTGGCTATTGATCCATTATCATAGCCATATTTTTCCATTTTTGTCTGGGTTTTCTACACCATCAAGAGAGAGGAATTCTAAATCTAAAGTGATGAGGACTTACAAGAACCCATCCCATTGAGGAGAACAGGGAACACCCTCTTGTGTTTTCCTCCCAGGTGCCATTAATAAAAATTTCGTTGGATATATTCTTGTCTTGTCTATTGGATCTATGGAGTAAATCTTATTTTTCTACTGTTTAATTTCTTCTAATGCACAGATCTAGATTTTTGCAGCATTTGTCTTGATCATCTAACTGCAGATCTGAAGATATTAGTAGTCATTTCTACTGTTAGGGCTGTTTGTTATGCGTAGCTAAAGTGGTCTTTTTTCGTACACCTCGAATCAAGATTCATACTAACACCTAGCTTTTTGCAGGTCCCTGTAGTTAAGATGTTAATGTCCACCCCTAAGTCAACCAATGTGTTTTGGAAGGAGTGGCTAGAGATTTGCACAATTATTATGGGGTTCCCTGGGTCCTCATATTTCACGGGCGTTTCCTTTCCCAACAATAAGTCAGATATTTCCCCTACAACATGAACAGTAGGTGCAGTTTTTTCTTTCCTTACCTGCTTCTTCCCACACAGTTATTTAATTGTCTTTGCATAGATGGGAATGTCTTGTATGGCCTATAAAAGAGGAATTTTAATGTAGAGGTTTCTTAATTCTCCTAGGATATCGAAATCTGGAGAGACAATCGGTTTAGGCTGCGTTAACCTTTCAGGGAATGGAGGGGGAGAAATCTTAAGATTTTCAAGCTTCCCCTAATCAACCATTTCCTTTCCCTGCTCTACTTTTTTTTTAGTCATATTTGTTTGTCTAGGCTCTATTGAAGTTCTAGATTCAAATTGTGGCAGGGTCGTATCTTCTGCTGGTGAAATAATACGTCTTGATCTCAGCCTTAGTTCATTACATTGCTCTTGTTCAGTTTCGGGGTTTGGATTTTCTAAAATCTGAATTAGCTGAACCAGCCTGTTGATGGGGTTAGGATTGGGTTGAGCTGGCAATTGAGGTCATATGATAGGTTGAGGGTTTTGCTGGACTGGGTATGGAGTTGGAAATGTAGGTTGATTTTGAGCTCCTGTCCCCACCGGTATGTTGGTCATTCCCAGGGGTTGCTGCTAGTTCTAAGGCCAGTTTTTGGTTTGTGAAGGGGAGGGCTAGCAATTGGGTTTGATAGGGAGTGTTTTGCCAATAAAGGGGAGAACAAGGAAAAACTAGCCAATTATTCCCTGAAGAGGATTGTGTTGGCCAAGGCGGTATAGGAAATGATTGAGATGGTCAATTAGATAAAGGTGGTTGACTCTGCCAAGCTACTGCAGGGTTTTGCTAGTTAAACAGTGGGGAAGAAAATAATTGAGGTGGGTCTTGTGGCATACGTGGTTGTGCTTGCCACTGGCGATGCTGGTTCATGAGATAGACTGGTTCTGTCTCTTCTTCTGCTTCTTTAAAAACTTCCTTCAGCCCTAGAAGCGAAGGAAAATGGTCCGTAGCATGGTCTTTGGTGAAAATAGTGCATCTCTAGACCATGTCTAGTGGGCATTCCCTTTGGCTATGCTTCTTCCGATAGTATGTGAAAAATATGGCCAGGTTTTGTTCTACTATAGCTTGCTTCTGCTTGGCTTGTAGGACATCAAGCTGTGTTTTCAAAGTGCCCAAGATGTCAGTTTTGAAATCTTCTAAAAGATTACCAAACTCTGCTCTGGTTACGTTGCCACCAGACTGCTTAGGATCACTTTTAGTTGAGTCTCGTCTGATTGGCCTATTTTGCATGCTACCCCGAGAGCACCTGATACACAGTGAAATAATACCATCATATTCTTCTTGTTAGATGTCCCCTTTTCCCATTATATTAATTGTTTCAACCCATTCTTCTTTCATTCCCTTAATCATTGTTTCTTTTAAGATGTCTTTGGATAGTGCAGTATATGGAGACCTTTGTAAATTATCTTGAAATATTTCGACGTACTCTTCTAATGTCTCATTTCCTTTTGTAGACATATTGAAGATTCCATCTTTTAATTCTTGAGTCTAGCAATAATCTTGTTATTTATTAAGAAAAGTATTCTTCATTTGGTCCCAGTTATTTATGGTTCCTCCACGGAGTCCCATAAACCAACATAATGTGGTCCCTTTCAAGGTAAAGGGAAATAATTTTAGTTTCTGAGGGTCAGTGGTGTAGTCATATCCCATACACAAGACATCAAATTCAAATAAAAACGCATCAGGATCTTTCGAGGTTAACCCATGGAAGGTGGGAATGTTTTGTAAGGGAATGGCTTTCATAGGGGCATTTGCAGCATGATCAACAATGAGATATTCCAATGTTGATATCTGCCTTTGATTATGGTTCTAATTGTTTGCCATTTGATCAAAGATATGCCAATAATATTTGGGATTTCTTATTCTAGAGGAATAATATCATTGGAATTAGGGGGTGAATGCGAAGGAAGCCTTACAACACTTCCCTGATCTAGGATATCGAGTGTCTTTGTCTCGACCACTCGCTCAGGGGATCTAGGCTCTGGACTATTACTTGAATTGCATTACTGTTTTCTCCTTCCCCTTCCTGCAAATTACAAGAACCTCCCTTGAAGGATCAGTACTTGCATGATCAATAAGCTGAGGATTTGTTCAGATCCCTCCATTTCACTGTGAATCTTGGCATGGGCTGCAGATGGTGAGGCTGTTGCCTGAGGGAGTGCAGTAGGACTTTGAATAGGAATGGTTCTGGGTCCTACGGATCCCTAAGATTCAACCTTCTTAATGATTTCATCTATATATGTTGTTCTACCAAGGATCACTGGTCCTTTGGGTTTCGTAGAATTAAGCGAATGATTTTGATTTGTTTATATCTTTTTCTTCCTAGTCATAAAACAAGAGCACCTATTGTACTGGCTTCTACACAATTTTTGAGTAGCAGGCTGGAGAGCAAGTGTTTTTCTTGCTGATAGGCAGGTTCTTACCTCTCGTTTTTAATACGCAATTATTCGCAACAAAAGAAAGAATAAATAAAGGATATCACTGTTAAACACTCTCCCCGGCAATGGCACCAAAAATGTTGGGTCATAAAGGTGATTGTTACAGGCAACTTCGATGCTTCTCATTCAATTGTCAACCCAGGGAAAGTATTATATTTCAAGAGTGTGAGCACAGTATATGCAAGTGATATCAAAGAAAAACTACTCTATATTACCAATAAGAGGGCTATCTAATTCTCGAAGTTAAATCAATTCAAAGGGAAATGAAATTGTAAAATGTTGTCTAACTATTCTGTCTAAGTAAGTGCAGAAAAGAGCAACCTATGATTAAACAATACATTGATGAATTGAACAACAGTCCTACTGAATTGAACAATAGATTTAATAAATTGAACAACAATTCCTTATCTAATTTTGCAATGGAATTCTCTGTGTAAATTAAATATATGACATCTCTCTGAATCAATTAACAACTAGACGCCTTACGGTAATGATGAAAAGATCCAACACTTAGATATATACAGAATTGAACAATAGTCATGCTAAAATCAATGAAACGAGTATAAAATCATTGGGAAATGATGAAAGCAACTAACAACTATGAAATAATTGATTTTAAATAAGGAAGCATGAATAATGAACTATTCTAATGAAGAGAAAATTGTAGTATCTTATGTTCGTAATTCAACCAATTAAATGATATCTCACAAAATGCATTCGATGACTGAAACACAAATTCTTAATTGAACGTATAGCACGGAGATTAGCATAGAAACTTCTAGGGCTGGGCCCAAACCACCAGAAGTCTAGCACAATGGAAAACTCAGATATTAACTATAAAAAATGCCAAGACCTTTATTAATCTGAAAGTTAATACATTGATATAACTGGACAATCCTGTCCCGATACGTCTATTACAGAAGAAAGTCTTTATTCTGATCTATCTATATTGTTCGTTTTTGGACTTTTAAAGTTGATTACGACAGTGGTAACAATCTCTTCCATATAAGATTCTGCTGCTTGTGGATGTCGTTTGAGTTCTTCAGATGTGGAGGTGCCTTTGCACCTTCCACCGATCCATGGGAGTCATCATGATTCCGTTAGTCTCTGTCTGTTAGCTATCTTCTGGTCATCATCGATTCAACTGCTTGTTTCCCTATAAATAAAGATATAACAAGTCAATTTCCCATTGTAAGACATCCCTTTAATCGTTAGTTGATTTTGTCCTGATTTTACATTAATATTCCTTTCCTTTACTGTTAAGATGAGGAAAAATTCATAGAGGTGCATAACAGTTCGTGGTAAAGTTAGGGTGAAAACATACCTCATTCTCGACCCAACAATGAGTAGGAAGCAAAATTTGGTATCATTGAGCACCACGGAAGTAGAATAAATTGCTTCTAGCACAACTATTTGTGAAGCTGTGTGGTTAAGTAAGATCTTTGGTGAGATCTTTGGTCAAGTCTTAGATACAACAATGATATACTGTGAAAATAAGAGGGAGATCCATTTGGCAGATAATCTTGTATTTCATGACAAATCCAAGAATATCAAAATTTGGTATCACTTTATTTGTTACATGGTGCAGAGAGGAGTTGTTAGACTCCACCACATTTTAACTAACGAGCAGATGGCAGATATTCTCACTAAGGCACTACTGGAAGGAAAGTTCTTGGAATTTATAGAATAGCTTGGACTAATGGATGTAGCCCCTCTAGATAAGAGACAACACTAATTGAGGAAATTGAGCAAGCTCTTCCTAACTTTCTTGAGCTCTCGGGGTGGGGAATTGAGATAAAGGGCTCTTAGGGTTGAGGGATCTCTGGACAATATGGCACTTTCCTATTTGTTACCCAGGGTTGAGATGATACTCCCCTATCTTCATAGGGCCAGAGATGTTTCTCCCCTACCTGGTCTATGCATATTATAGCCCAATTGGCATCATACCCTCAAGCAAGGCTTGATGGGAATACCTCTCCTCGCTTGACCAATGAGTTCATAGTGTAATTGGGGTTTACAACCAAAGTCAATTATGATGCAAGTGTTCTACCACATGAACGATGAGAGTCATTGATGGGAAGATCAGTAGGAAACAATATTGGGTTGAGATTTTCTCCCCTTTTATGATTCCGGGTTGAGACTGAGCTCCCTGATGAGATTCCAGGGTCAGATATGTGCTCCCCTATGTGATGAACTATCCTGTTGCTAGGTATGGGTGGAAGCTTTTTCTCCCCAATTATTCTTCTTCTAGATTCGAGAAATTTTTAGCAGATGGAGTTGAGTCATGATGACACCATGATGTAAATATCTACAAGAAGATATTACCAATTGGAATTCTTCCTAGTTAAGAGGGAGTGTTAACTTTTGCAACTAGAGTCAAATTACACTTTGGACATCTCAGATGGTTAAGATTATAATTTCATTAGATTTCTCTTTTAGAGAGGAAAAAAATTGACATATAGATTTCCCCATCGGTTAAGCAGAAGTTCAGTTATTAACTATTTTATTATTTTATGGGTTGGCCTCAATGCATGTGGATTCAGTCAAAGCCCCAAGTAGTCCCTCACAAAGTGATAAATAGAAGAAAAACCAAGCTCATTCTCACATATTCTCTCATGATATTTTCATTCATGCACTTTTTGATCTGGGTCATATTTTTTGTTTTGGCTCACATAGGTCCATCAAAAGAAGCTCGTGTAAGGGTTCACGATCATAAATGAGAGGCTCACATAGATCTGGGTCTTTTGAGCTTGAGTCGCAGACATAATACTGTAGTTTTCGGGTCAGAGCCACGGGAAGGATGTGTTAAGGTTAGAGCTGAGCTAGTATAGCCATAGGAATACCGTGTTCATGGTGTGACCAGGGTTTCTGAGTCAGATCGGGCTGATCTGGACCTCAACCACGAGCACAGAATGTCCAGGTCGCAGCTAAGGAGGATCTAGTCACAGGCTGAGAGTTTTAAGGTTGTGTGTAAGGGATTTGATGGGAAGATATGGATTGGATCACATTTGGTAGCTTGCTCAGTGTCTTCGTTCATCCGTCTCTCATTCACAGTCACTTCAGAACATTCTTCAATGACATCCTAGAATCAGATCCAAGACTTGGTAGTTGAGATCACTTGGTTTTGGTGATACATTGGATCTATTCTCTTGATGTTGTAGATCTGTAGATCTAAAGATCTGATCTATTTTTTTCTGCTGCATATATGTATTGGGATTATTGTAATCTCTGTTGAAAACGTTTTATGTCAATCTATTGAAGAATAAGATTTGAAAGGGTTTCCCCCACAATGGGGTTTTTCCCTAGTCTTGGACCAATCTATTGTCTCTTATGGTTTTTCTATTGTCTTCTTTGTTACTACATGCATTGTTCTATATTAAGTTGCAGTTTATGGTTATTTACACTGCTAATATTTGGATTCATTATTAATGAACATGTAATTTGGGCTAAAGTAATTGGTTCAGCATAGAATATTTTGAAAAAATAATAGATGATACAAATGAAAATACATCCATTGTATATATAGGAGTCTAAGGGGTCACAATATAATTAGTGCCTACATAACAATAATAATGGAAGAGAACAACAATAACAATAGTCAATTTCTATTTGGCACAACAATAACAAAATGAGGGCTAAATGGGCACAACAATAACATTAAGGGGACTACACTAACAATAATAATAAGGGGGGTAAATTAGTATTATAGGGACCTAACAAGCTCCTGTCCTTCAAAAAAGTGTTGTCCTCAACGCTTGATTAGTTCTGGATGCTTTTGTATAAAATTCTTATCCTCCCATGTCGAATCTTCAATGGGTAATTTCATCCACTTAATAAGATACTATGAAATTGATTGATTGTGTAGCCATAGGGTTCTTGTTTCCATGACTTCTTCAGGCTCAAATATGATTTTTCCTTCTTCATCAAGTTTTTGGCAACACTGTTTGAACTAGAATCTTGTCAACGATAAATTTCTTTAAGCATGAAACATGGAAAACTGTTTGTACTCGGGAAGATGCAAGTAGCTCTAATTTGTATGCCATAGTACCAATATTTTGCAAAACCTTGTAAGTACCGTAGTACTTGGGTGATAATTTATTATCCTTCTTAGTTTTCTTGAGGGACATTTGTTTGTATGGTTGTAACCGTAAATATACCCAGTCACCTACATCTAAATTTTTTTCACTACGATGTTGATATTCCCATTGTTTCATTTGATTATGAACCAGAGTGAGGTTGTCCTTTAAGAGTTCGAGAACTTGTTGTTGATGCTCAATGTGATATTCCACTTCTTGAACCTTATACTTTTCTATTAAATATTATGTGATGGATGGTGGATGATATTCATAAAGTTCCATAAATGTGGTCATTTTTGCTACAACATGCAAGGAAGTGTTATACCACCATTCAGGTAGAGGTAACCACTTGACCCATTGTGTTTGTCTATTAGATACAAAGAAACGAAGATATCCTTCCAAACATTTATTCACTATCTCAGTTTTCCCATTAGATTGAGGATGATAAGATGACCTATGAGCTAATTGAGTACCAAGACAAGAAAATAATCTCATCCAAAAATTTCCAGTGAAAAAGGGATCTTTGTCACTTACTATAATCTTTGGGTTTCCATGAAGCTTTTGAATTGTTTCCATAAATGTAGTAGCAACTGTACTGGCTTTAAAAGGATTATAGAATGCACAAAAGTGTGCATACTTGGTAAGTCTATCAACTACCACCATGATGACACTCTTTCCTCAAGACTTGGGTAAACCTGTGATAAAGTCCATTGAGACCTCCGCCCAATGCTGACTTGGAATTGCTAAAGGTTGTAATAGACCCAGGGACTTTATTATATCAACTTTATTTTTTTGGAAAACCAAACATTCTTCCATAAAAATTTTGGTATCAGATTTAGGGCCATCCCAAAAAAATTGCTTCTTGACCTTGTGGTAAATTTTTAAAAATCCTGAGTGCCCTCCTAAGGGAGAGGTGTGCAATTCCAAAAGAATCTTTGTTTGAGTTGGGAATTCTTACAAAGATATAAGCGATCTTTGTACCATAATGAATCATTTTTCCACTTGAATGTATCATATGTACTAGGATCTTCCTACAACTTTTGAATGAGTTTCCACACCTCTTCATCATTATTCCATTCATCCCTTGCTTCAGTTATCAACTCAGTTGGATAATATAAATGGCACAAATAAATGCTTCCATATCCTCATCCTTTCTTGGGAGTGCATCTGCAACAAAATTTTGCTTCCCTTTTTTGTAGATGATTTCAAAGTCACAACCCAACATCTTTGTGACCCATTTTTTATATTCTTTTGAAGATAATATTTGTTCCAAAAAGTATTTAAGACTATCACGATCTATTTTTACCTTGAAGTGTCTTCCCATTAGGTAGGTTCACAATTTCTTTAGTGCATGTAGTATTTCCAACATTGCCATCTCATATATAGGTTTTTATAAATAATTTCGTTTGATTGGACAAATTTCGAAAGAAATGTTCCTTCCTTCATGCATTAAAAAACACCAATTCCATTTCCCGAGGCATCACATTCCACAATAAAGGTTTTTGTGAAGTCTGGCATAGATAAGACTGGTGCTTAGTGTTAGCCCCCTATAAATTTTTGACAAGAAAACAGGGGGCTAAATTGTTTCATGAGCCTTCAAGGAATGCGTTTCTCTTGTAAAAACATCATCCTTGAAGTATTTTCATGTCCCTCACCCTTAGATCATTTCCCTCTGCTGTTTTGAAGTCAATAAGCCTCACTGATGATGAAAAAATTGTGCTCCAAAAGGCCTTTATTTTTCCCTTGTATCCTTGCAAAATGCCCCATGTTAGCCTCCTTTTCCCTCTGTCAAATTTCCTTTTTTATCCCCCAAAACCCCCCTTAAATCCTACCCACACCCCTGGTTTGGCCTATTTACCCTTTCTTTCCCTTATCGTTACCCTTCATAGGCCTTTAAATGCTCTAAAAATGGGCCAAATAACCATATTTTCATGTATATTGGGTCTTAGCCCCCTTCATGCCAGCCCCATAATTTTTCTCTCCACGAACCCAGTGCCAAGACCAGGCACCAAGGCGAAAGGTGCTTATCTCAATGGGTTATTGGGTGATTTTTCCGCCATCGATATGATCGGATCTGACGGTTGTCACAAAATACCTTCGCACCCGTCTTTTCCCGTCTGCCACCCAATCATATATCAATCGTCCGTTTTCCCGCAGATTGATGGTCTGTATTCCCCCGCCTGGTGGTCCCCGCAATGCGCACTGTTCATAAACCACCGGTTTCCATCGCACCGCGTTTGGAGGTTGGGCGGTATTTTTTGTTGCGGAGTGATTCTGCTCATTGCATGACAGGTGGCTCCGTGCACTATTCACAAACTGCCCTCCATTGCGTGTTATCATTCGGCGTTTGCCCCAGCGCGATATCACTGTGTTCCGTCCAATCTGAGGCAGGCCATCCGACGACGATCGCTCCGCGAAGTCGCACAAGGATTAATCAGAGGCAATCGTACCCCTGTCCCACTGTCCATCACCCTCCGACGTGTTTTCCATTGTCGATCTCCACCGGAAATCGGACGGCCTAGATTAAATGCATGCCTGCCAAATTAACCCCGTATCGCCACGTCACCATTTCCACGTAGTTTTGTCATATTTTTCCCGTCTCTCTTTATATATTCAAAAGGTCAAAATTCAAAGGTTTTACATTAAAAATTTGTCACGCTCCACCCACGTCCTCTAGACCATGTTCCACTATTAAGTTTCATTTTCCACCATGATCCTACACTTTTCCGCCATCTCACCAGTCTGCACAACCATTCTCGTCATCCCCATTGCATCCACCACCTCCATGTGTGATTTTCTTAACATGTTTTCATTTTTTGCAAGGTTATCAGATGGTGAAAGCCGCCATGATTACACAGTCTTTATTACAGCGGCAAAAAATGCAGAAAGGACCATTTTTTTAGAAGTCGAAATCACGAAGAAAGCCTGGGAAGGAGCCCTGACAGGAATTTCATTAAAAGAATAGGGTTTGAACTCTGTAAACCTCCCCAGAGCCATTAAAAGCGTAGATTTCACCAACAGAGATAGTGCGGGAGCAGCAAAGAGTTCAAGGCACGTAATAGAAGATTTTGAGCCTTTTTCAGGGATTTAGAAGGCAAAGGTATCAATTCAAAGACATCATGGATCGCATGGAAGACCCAGTGCACAGAAAACAATACTATCAGGTTTTCACATTAGCAGTATGTCCTTTCCACAAAGGACGGAGTACCCACACTATCTCCATTTTATACCGTGTTCCTGAGGAATTTCCAGCCCTGACAACAGTCCTATGCTATTAGAAGTATTTTTTGCACAGTATGGCAGACTCTAGCATCATTTATTTACCTTTTTGTTTATTCACCAAAGTACAACAGAGACATACCTGGAGTAAATGGAAGACCGGAAAAGACCACTCTTTCATCCAAAGAGTGCCAGAGATAAATGCCTAGGATTTAAAATAGAATGGGGCCTCGACCCTCTTTCTTTTATGAGTTTAATGCTTCATTTAGTTTTCCACCTACCACCTTTGCTCCACTTGAGCTATAAATCCATGAAGGAACTCATTGTAAAGGTTGTTGTTCAGTTATCAGAGAATTACAAGCTATTTCATCTGAGACATAGTCTCTATGTAAAGTTGTAAGATAGGCTGAGGAAGATGTTTTCAGACTGAGTATCCAGCTATTGGTAATGTTGTACTTGACTGGTATTGCTATTCAATATGACAATCACATTTCTTTGGATCCTAATATAAAGCTGCGGTGATGTTTTCCTGCCTCTGTGTTTCATTTCATTTCATTTCATTTCTACTGGCTCGCATTGGAAATATGGCATAGGATTTACCCTTGTTAGGTACCCTATGTTTCTGCTCTCCTTCCCTTCAATGTTTTCTACTATATGTGTTATCTAAGGTTTGATTTCAATTAATTTAACCAGTGTAGTGGATGTTATTTCTTGCTAGATGATGTATGAATTAATGAATCAGTTCTTAGATGTTCTTGTTAGGATTCAATTGAATGAATTGGGAACACTGGGAGGTCTAGAACTCTGTCTCTATCTCTGGTTAGATTTTGCTGTGCTTTCGAGACATCTTTGAAAAGGGACATATCATAAGCACTGTGGTGGATAGTGTACCCTCCAGACAACACCCTAAACCTTCCACCTGGCGACTCCATAGCTCCTTAAAGATCAAAGACTCCACTGGTGGTCAGTAGGCCTACTGATTATCTTGGTTCACATAAGACTCCACTGGAAGACCAGCCTCTAAAAAAACATCAACCATAATAGAATTAACAAGTAGGGTTAAGTTGCTTTGTTGGAAAATAGCATTCTGGCTTTAAGAACCATTCACAAAAGAACTTATCCCAAACCAAATCCACCTGAGATAGTTGACAACCCTGAGAGCATATTCAAGGGATCTCCTACACCCAAAGGGTCAATTATTTCCAGCCACATTTATAGAGCTAACTCTACACTGGAAGACTTCACCGCTCTATTAGCCCCTCTTTTTGACCCAGTCCTACCAAACAGATTACCAAGAACTAGGTTATTCAACACTCTAGACCAGCCAGACCTTGAGTTCCCTAGTTCACCAACTCAAGGTGGTAGACACCATAGGGACAGAGAGACCCCTCCATATACACCTCTCGATACTCACTTCATTCAAAACTTGGGGCTCTACCACCCTAAATCTACCCAACAAGTTTCCACTGGTCCTAGTATCCCTGTCATCCATATACCAGCTGCTCAAGCTAACCCTTTGCCTCATCAGAACATCATCATGGCAGCCTGGTATGCACCCCTGGTATTACCTCGGCCTCTAGTGCCCTTACCTAATGATTATCAATCAAAGATCCCACATTTCACTGCAAAAGAGTCCACCACAGCTCAGCACCATGTAGATAGGATGGAATATTCTTTTGACTACATGGAGATAGATGATGATACCGTCAAAATGAGAATCTTTGCCCAAATTTTAGGAGGGGAAGTGAAAAAATGGTTTAAAGGCCTACCTCCTAATAGTATCCAAGACCTTCCTGCTTTATATCAAACTTTCATAAATAAATGGGAAGTTAAGGCCAATCCTCTCCAAATCCTAGCAGAATATAAGAACTTGAAAATAAACGTAGGAGAGAGTGTCCAGGACTACTCTACAAGGTTTAACAACGTTTATAATTCTCTTCCACCACACATGAAACCTCCCCAAGGTATGGTTCTAGTGAAATACCCTGAAGGCCTGGATGCAAACATGGCCTACTAGCTTAGGGAGAGGGATTAAAACACATTGGAAGACATGCAAAAAGGAGCAGTGAGTGTAGAGGAAAATATGATTGAGAAAAAAACAATATTGAGAGCTGAGAAAAGGGTAACATATGGAGATGACAATGTAGCTTCCACATCTGACCCCAATTATGACTGCATATCCAAAAACATGGAAAAGCTACAACAAATGATGGAAAAAATGGTTGTCACAGTTAGTAACCAAAACAGAAATCAAAGCCATAACCAGAACTAGAACTTTAGAAGAAACAACACCACTCCCAACAGACAAAGAGAATCAGATCAGCAAGTTATTCCCCCATTCCAAGAGAAATTTTTAGATGAAGATGAGGGAATCGTATAAGAGTATGAGGGAGACACCATAAACATGTTTGAAGTAGAAAATTAAATCCATAACTGTTCCACAGAAAAAGATCAGCCCTCACCCTCATATTGGGATGAGGAATGGTTAGAATCTGAGGATTACAGGTTAGGATTTGAAGATGCCATCATGCATGTCAGAGAACAATATGAACTTAGAAGAAAAAATATCCAAGACACTGCCAGGCCGAAAGCTTCTGAGGTCACCATCAAGAAAAGGCCTGAGAAAACTTCTAAAGTGACTGTTGAAAGTAACAAATTAGCAGCTGAGAGTTCTGGAAAGAACAAAGAAAAAGACAACCAAAACACTGATAAACAAGGTAAACCAACTAGCAGCACTAGCACTACAGCTAGTGCTCCTGATAAAACTGTCATCAACACTATATAAAATGAGAATCAACACACTGATTCAGCCACCAAGACAGTGGCTAACAAAATAGAGTCGAGCATTACAAAGAGTCAGTCCACTTTCAATCTGGAAAGTGAGATTGCAAAGATTAAAATCTCTGTACCACTCTCTGAGCTGGCCACTCGAGATGTATATAAAGGCCAAATTTTGAAAGCATTAAATTTAGGTGAAAACAGTGACACTGTTAATTTGAATGATGATCAACCAGCCCTTCTGTTTGGTCCAAAGATAGAAGGAAAGTTTCAGGAAGGGGTAGTGCCCCCTTTTTACATCAGTCTTAATATCCATGATAAGATCCTCCACAATGCAATGCATGATTCTAGGGCATCACACAACCTGATGCCTAAAGTAGTGATGGAAAGATTAGGCCTAGAGATAACCCACCCCTATAAAGACCTATATTCATTTGACTCTAGCAGAGTAAAGTGTCTTGGCTTGATAAAATATTTATGTGCGAGCCTTACTCAAATTCCAGCCAAGTGTATGGTCATGGATGTTGTGGTGGCAGACGTGCCACCCAAGTATGGCATGTTATTGTCAATATCATGGGGGGCCAAGCTGCAAGGTACAATGCAGATGGATGGGGCTTATGCCACAATCCCAATCTTCGGCCAACTTAGAAGACTGTACAGAGAGGCACAAATGAAATTCCTGGTCAGTAGCCCCGAAAAGCCTGAAAAATCACCTTTATACTCTGTACATACAGACCTTGACTCCTTCATCCTTTGTAATGATGAATCCTCAGAAGGGTCAGAGTCCAAAAACAGAGATACAAACGAGGAAATAGAGCCCATGGACTTTAACATAATGCCTACTCTAGACTCGGAGGGGAATGATATAGAAAACTCGGAACAGTGCATTGAAACAAAAATTCTGAGTGAACAAGAAATAGAATGTAATCAACTGATTAGTCACCCTTCACAAGTTCGTACACCACACCAAGAACGAAATGATGATAAGCCTGAGAATGAAACCTTATGGGAAATGAATTTTGATGGGTCATGCACCAAGAGAACTGCTAGAGCAGGAGTGTGGATACATCATATGAGGACTTAAGGGCCTATGACACAAACATCATACAACATAAAATACCCTTGAAAGAAAATCAGAAGCCCTTCAGACAGAAACTCCGCAGAGTAAACCCAAAATAATTGCCTGCAGTGGAAAAAGAGATTAAGAAGATGTACAAGGTAGGCATAATTGTGCCTGCGAGGTTCCCTGATTGGGTATCGAACCTAGTGGCTGTGAGAAAGAAAACGGGGGAGATCAGGCTGTGTATTGATTTCAGGAATCTTAATAGAGCCTCACTCAAAGACAATTACCCTTTGCCAAAAATGGAACACATCCTTCAGAGGGTAGTAGGCTCAAAAAGGATCTCCCTGCTAGATGGTTTTTCATGTTACAACCAGGTTTTAGTACTCCCAGAAGACCAACTCAAGACAACCTTTACCACTCCATGGGGCACTTTTATGTATGTAAAGATTCCCTTTGGACTGATGAACGCTGGTGCAACTTTCCAAAGAGCGATGGACATAGATTTTTCAGATGAAATAGGACAATTCATTGTCATCTATCTGGATGACATAACAATCTATTCCAAGACTAAGGAAGAACACCTCTAGCACCTGAGAAAAGTGTTTGAAAAATGTAGAAGGTTTGGTCTGTCATTGAATCCTAAAAAGACTGTATTTGGGTTACAAGAAGGGATTAGGATAGACCCATAAAGAGTTGAGGGAATACTACAAATCACACACCCGAGTAATATCAAAGAGTTACAGTCCTTCATTGGGAAAATCAACTTCCTAAGGAGATTTATTCCCAACTTAGCTGAACACCTTAGGAATATGACAAACATGTTGAGGAATGGTGTAGGAGTTAAGTGGACTATTGAGGCCAAGAAATATTTTAAATCAGTTAAAATTTCACTCACCCAGGGCCCTGTCCTAATCAGCCCAGATTTCTCAAAGGATTTCCTAATATTTTGGTTTGCCTCTGAGCATACAGTAACTACAGTTCTCCTGCAAAAAAATCAAGAGGGAATGGAAAAGCCCATTTCTTTCTTCAGCAGAGCTTTGAGAGACACACCCTTGAAATACAACATAATGGAAAATAGGCCTATGCTCTGGTTAAGGCCTTGAAAGACTTTAGGGTGTATATACTGCATTCCCACACCATAGCCTATGTACCCAACATAGTGGTTAAAGACATCTTGTCCGAAGACCCAGATGGGAGAAGGGGAAAATGGATTGCTGCGATCTTAGAATATGACCTTGAGATAAAACCCACCAAACTGATCAAAGGTCAGGGATTAGCTCAACTAATGGCTGAATCAAATCTACAAGCCCTTGAAATTAACATGATTGATGCCTTGGATGAGCAGGAAGGATTGCCTGATCACACTGTTGAGGAAAAGTTCCAGAACTCTCCATGGTATTCTGACATTCTCTATGTGCTTACACACCTCAATGCCCCTCCTGTACTATCAAAGACCAAGGCCAAATTCTTGAAACTAAAAGCTAGGAGCTATTGGATAATGAATGAAGGATTATACTGGAAAAATGAAAATGGCCTATTGCTTAAATGTTTGCCTGAGTCTGAAGCAGAAAGGATTAAACAAGAATTTCATGCAGGAGAGTGTGGAGGCCACCTGAACTCGAAAACCACTACAAATAAAATACTCAGAGCTGGCTACTATTGGCCTACACTCTTCAACGATGTCCATAAGATGATAATTGCCTGCCACAAGTGCCAGATTTTTGAAGGAAAAATAAAGCTCCTCCCCTTACCTCTACAACCCATCACTGTTGAAGGTCCCTTTATGCAATGGGGCCTAGATTTCATAGGAGAGATTCACCCTGCTTCCTCTGCACAACAAAAATGGATCTTAACAGCCACAGACTACTTCACTAAGTGGATAGAGGCCATACCTACTAGGAATGCCACAAATTCAATCATCATTAGGTTCCTAGAAGGTCACATCCTCTCTCGGTTTGGCTGTCCAAGGAAAATAATCACTGATAATGCTGCTGCTTTTGGATCCAAGAAAATGGTTGATTTTTGTCACAGGTATCAAATAGCACTCGGTCATTCAACTGCCTATTACCCACAAGGTAATGGTTTAGCTGAATCATCAAACAAGAGCCTGGTGGCCATCATCAAAAAGCTGCTAGAACAGAACAAAAAGTCATGGCATAACAAGTTAGTGCATGCCCTGTGGGCCGATAGGCTTACAAAAAAGAAATCCATTGGCATGTCACCATATCAGCTTGTATATGGGACGAAAGCAGTTTTTCCCACCAGCCTTGGAATGCTAGTGATTAAGCTAGTTCAAGAGATTCAGATAGAAGAAGACAGTATGGTGAGAAGGATAAACCAAACAATTCATCTCCAGCAAGCAAGGGAAGAGGTCTATAACAGAGCTATCAAAGTTCAGGAAAATATAAAGAAGTTATTTGACAAAAGAACTAAGGCCTCTGATTTCAAAATTGGCGATAAAGTTCTGAAGTGAGACTCAAGGAGAGAGGACAAAGGAAAGCATGGCAAGTTTGACAGTTTGTGGCAAGGTCCCTACATCATCCAAGCCACTGTGGGTTCAAATGCCTTTTTTCTACAAGAGTTAGATGGTACAGAGCTGTTTGGGGGTCCTGTCAATGGCAGGATGCTCAAGCACTACTTCTAGTGATTTCCAATTTCTAGTTTCTATTTCCATTGTACATACCATTGCAGTGTTTTGTTTTCAAGAAAAAGAGAAAATGTTCCAAAAAACAAAGAAAAAGGAGAGGTTCAGGCATGCTCAAAACATGAACCTCCGAAGTGCAAAATATTGGCTCTAATGTGATCAAAATATGAGCCAAAGGAAGTAAAGATAGCTAGTTCAAAAATGCCCAAAACCTGGACTAGCAAAGAAGAAAGAAGAATCGGCTCTAACAAGCCCAAAATCAGAGCTGAAATGAAGAAAAGAAAGTGACTCTAACAAGCTCAAAACTTGAGTCACAAAAGAAAGAAGGATGCTTCAAATTTTAGACTTCAAGCCTTCAATATTTTGTTTTCAGTTTTCTGCAAGTTTCTGTCCATGTGCAACTGTCTTTATGCCTTGGATCCATAGCAAACTAGACTGTCTAATCCTAGTTTGGCCGTTTTTAAATTTCTGTTGTAGAATATAGAGAAGAAATCTGCTAGACAGTTTAATCCCAGCAGATGTTAGAATATGTAGAGAAACATGTGAGACCAACAGTTTAATTTGGTCTCATGGAGGAATAAGGGTAGAAATAGAATAGGTTTATTTTCTTGTTTGTAAAAAATAAAAATGATGTAAAGGGTTTGCTAGTTCAAATGCACCCTAGAAGGAAAAATGCTAGGATTGTAGGATGGGTAGGTAGATTGTTTGGGAGAGCTCTTCTGCTAATTGAGGTCTTCACAATTGTGGCAGCAGAAAACCAAAGAAGAAAGGTGGCTCAAGCAGTAGGCGTATGGCCTACTCCAAATATCATTTTTTAATTCTTGACTCCTTCAAGAAGAAGCCATCCCCATGTGGAGCCATTGTTAGCCCCGTATAAATTTTTGAAAAGCAAACAGGGGGCTAAATTGTTTCATGAGCCTTCAAGGAGTGCATTTCTCTTGTAAACACATCATCCTTGAAGTCTTTTCATGTCCCCCGCCCTTCGATCATTTCCCTCTGCTGTTCTGAAGTCAATAAGCCTCACTGATGATGAAAAAATTGTGATCCAAAAGGCCTTTATTTTCCCCTTGTATCCCTACATAATTCCCCATGTTAGCCTCCTTTTCCCTCTATCAAAGTTCCCCTTTTATCCCCCAAAACCCCCCTTACATCCTACCCACACCCCTGGTTTGGCCTATTTACCTTTTCTTTCCCCTATCGTTACCCTTCATAGGCCTTTAAATGCTCTAAAAATGGGCCAAATAACCATATTTTCATGTCTATTGGGTCTTAGCCCCCTTCAGGCTAGCCCCATAATTTTTCTCTCCACGAACCCAGCGCCAAGACTAGGTGCCAAGGTGGAAGGCACTTATCTCAATGGGTTATCGGGTGATTTTTCCGCCATCGATCTGATCGGATCTGACGGTTGTCACAAAAACTCTTCGCACCCGTATTTTCCCGTCCGTCGCCCGATCATATATCAACTGTCCATTTTCCCGCAGATCGATGGTCTGTATTCCCCCACCTGGCAGTCCCTGCAATGCGCATTGTTCATAAACCACCGGTTTCCATCGCACCGCGTTTGGAGGTTGGGCGGTATTTTTTGTTTCAGAGAGATTCCACTCATCACATGACACATGGATCCGTGCACTATTCACAAACCTCCCTCCATCACGCGTTATCGTTCGGCATTTGCCCCAGTGCGATATCGCTATGCGCCATCCGATTTGAGGCAGGCCATCCGACGGTGATCGCTCCGCGAAGTCGCACGAGGATTAATCAGAGGCAATCATACCCCTGTCCCACTATACATCGCCCTCCGACGTGTTTTCCACCATCGATCTCCACCGGAAGTTGGACGGCCCAGATTAAATGCATGCCCGCCAAATTAACCCCATATCGCCACGTCACCCTTTCCATGTAGTTTTGTCGTATTTCACCCTTCTCTCTTTATATATTCAAAAGGTCAAAATTCAAAGGTTTTACATTAAAAATTTGCTACGCTCTGCCCACGTCCTCCAGACCATGTTCCAATATTAAGTTGCATTTTACACCATGATCCTACACTTTTCCGCCATCTCACTAGTCTGCACAGCCATTCTCGTCATCCCTGTTGCATCCACCACCTCCATGTGTGATTTTCTTAACAATTTTTTGTGTTTTGCAGGGTTATCAGATGCTGAAAGCCGCCATGATTACACAGTCTTTATTACAGTCGCAAAAAATGCAGAAAGGGCCATTTTTTTCAGAAGCCAAAATCACGAAGAAAGCATGGGAAGAGTCCCTGATAGGACTTGCATTAAAAGAACAGGGTTTGAACTCTGTAAACCTCCCTAGAGCCATTAAAAGAACATATTTTACCAACAGAGATAGTGCGGGAGCAACAGAGAGTTCAAGGCACGTAATAGAATATTTTGAGCCTTTTTTAGGGATTTAGAAGGCAAAGGTATCAGTTCAAAGACATCATGGATCGCATGTGTTGGGGTTCCCATGTTTTGGCCAGGTTGGAAAGACCAAAATATGAGACAACATAGAACCACTTTCAGACCTTAGGATCTAGCCCTCCTAGGTTCAGAGAGGGATCTCTCTATATGAGTCAAAGTGTATGTATTTGAGGCTCTAAGTTATGATTTTAGGCTATTTATATGCATGGGTTTGTTTGTTTGTTTATGTTTGGTTGTTGGGAATCAGGAAAGAAGGATCCAATATAAGACAAGGATGAGCAAAGAGGAAATTAGGAAAAGGTAGATAACTTAGAGAACATCAATTCCATTGGGCAATGGAGTCAAGAGAGGATTTACCTGTGTTCAATGTGCAAGCTTTCAGTTGGGCTAGTCATCCAAAGCATTTGGATCTTAAAGATGATATTTGGAATGGGACATTAAGGACTGAAAATGAAAGGAGAAGAACCATCTAATTCTATCGATAGATCAGGTCAGAGGTCATTTAACTCCAGACCTGCTTGGAAAAAATCAGAGGCAATACAAGGGATCTTAGAAAGGATTAATTGGGATGGAAAGATCCTAGTGAGGTAGAGACAGGGTTCTAGACCTCCCAGTGTTCTCAACTCATCCAAATAAATCCTAGCAAGAACATCTAAACATAGATTTATTCAATTCATACATCAGAGAGTAGGCAATGACATCCACTACACTGGTTAAATCAATTGAAATCAATATTCAGATACACATATAAGCAGAAAACATAAAAGGCTGGGAGAGCAGCAACATAAGGTACCTATCAAGGGTAAATCTTATGCCAAACTTCTGATGCGAGCCAGTAGAAATGGAATGAAATGAAATCAAACACAGAGATAGGAAAACATCACCAGCTGCTTTAGATCAGGATCCAAAGAAATACGCTTGTCATATTAAAAACAACACCAATCAGGTACATCATTGCCCTCAGCTTGAACATTTAGTCTGAATACATCAAATCTCAGCCTATCTTACAATATTACACAGAGAACTTGTCTCAAGAGGAAATGCTTGCATTTCTCTGATATCTCATCAACAACCTTTACAATAATTTCCTTTTGTGTTTTATAGCAGAGGATGAACAGAAGATCGACTGAGGAGGTAGGTGAACACTAAATGTAACATTAAACACAGAAATGAATGGAGGGCCGAAACCCATCCTGTTTTAAATCTCTCCATTTATCTTTGGTATGGCTTAGGTGTCCTGACTGCAGTATTGTGTGGTACTTATTGGTAGAATAAAAAAATACAATAAGAAACAGTGAGGTTTGCCCTACTTGAGTCACCAATGCTTCTGACCATGTCAGACTGCTGTCTGGGCGGAAAATTCTCTCGGACACAATGTATAATGAAGACTGTATGGGCACTTTGTCCTCTGATTGAAGAAAGAACATACTGCTGCTGTAGAAAACCCTGGTGGTACGTTTTCCTGTGTATTACACTTCTGGTTGACTTTCGGGGTTTTGGATCTGATGCTTTGCTTCTCAAACTGCTGCCTTGTGGATCCAAATCTTCAGTCCTAAGTACTAAAGACTATAATCATAAGCTGGCCTTTCTGCTGCTTCCATAAATGTTTCGATTTTGCAAGATCTGGGCTTTAATGGCGGTGGATGGGGTTTCGGATTTTCAAAAACCTATCCTTTGATGAAATTTATATCTCCGCCACCCTTTTTGACATTTCGCTGGAGTACCAGCTCCCATCTTGGCTCTCTGTCTGTGCAACACGCCATTGAAGAGGTACTTATGCATCATGGCGGTTTTCTGCCTCTTCGAAACCCTGCAAAACACACAAAATAGTTAAGGAAATCATGAATGGGGTGGCGGATGATGTGGAGATGGAGAAAGGTCGTGTAGATGACGATACGGAGGAGAAAATTGCAGAAAGAATGGAGGAACGTGCTCTGGTGGATGGTGGCGGTCTACAGAGAAAATATACGTGGAAAACGTTAAAAAACGAGAAAAAGAACCAATATATGCAATGGAATGGGAGACTGTACAGAGGGTGCACGTGGAGATGATGGGGCGGAACCGGGCGATGGTGGAAAAGTCAGCGGCGGGCGAACAAATCGGGACCGTCGATCGTGGCGGGATCAACGGCGGAGGACGACGGATGGTGGGCCATGGCATGAGCTATCGCGTGCACAATTACATTAAACTTCATGCATCTTGGACGAGCGATAGCCGTCGGATGGCCTGCTCTAGATCAGACGGTCTACGACAATTTCGCTGGGCATCCGTGTTCGGACAATAACGCGTGATGGATGGAGTTAACAGGCGGGGATGACGGTTTGGAAATCGTACACAAGAACACGTGTTGGATGGTGAATGGAATCGATGGGCGTTGGAGAGAAACCACCTACCGTGCATAAGCGGTGCAAAGGAAACCGACGGGTTTGGAACAGTGCACGGGTGGGGACCACCGGCGGGAGGACTGTGGACCGTTGATCTAACGGGAAATAAATGGCGATCGCATGATAAGAAAATGAATGGGGGAAAACAAAGGGCGTCGAGATTCACGCTCACCGTCCGATCAACCAAGATTGATGGATGGAATTTCACCCGATAAACTCAGTGGATAGGGGCCTTTTGCTTCAGCGGGTGGTTCAGGCACTAGATCACGTGGAGGGAAAAGGCGCGGGTGCTTACGCTGAAAGGGGCTAGGCCCTTATAATATGAAAAATATGGTTTTTAGGCCATTTTAACGCATTTTGAAGCCTTATAAGGGTAACGATAGGGAGTTATAGGGCGAATCAGGCTAAACAAGGGACATGGGTAGAATTTGAAGGGGGTTTTTGGGGAGTTTAGAGGATGGACAGGAGAAAAAGAGGGAACAAGGGGACTTTAACAAAGGGGGCAAGGGATTAAAATGAGGGCATTTGCAGGGATATAAGGGGGAAAATAGGCCCTTTGAGAAATGGATTAGCAGGGGGAAACTGTTTCAGGAATAGCACCTAGAGACTTCAAGGGCGATGGGTTTTCAGGGAAAAGGCATCCCTTGAAGGCTCCAAAACACTCCAGCCCCCAGCTTGCTTGTCAAGAATTTCATAGGGGGGCTACTAGTGGCTCCACATGGGGATGGCTTCTTCTTGAAGGAGTCAAGAAACCAGAAATGATCTTTGGAGTAGGCCAGATGCCTGCTGCTTAGCACATCCTTTTATTTAGATCAGCTATCACAATATGAAGACATTCATCAGCAGAAAAAAATTCTCCCAACCAAACTACCTACCCAAATACAGTCCTAATATTTTCCCTTTGGGTGCATTTGAACTAGCAGACCCTTTACATCATTTATTCATGAAAACATAAAACAAACCTATTCTAATTCTACCCTTATTACTCCGTGAGACCAGATTATACTGTTGGTATCATATGATTCTCTACCTATTCTAATATCTGCTGGGATTTAACTGTCCAGCAGACTTCTTCTCTATATTCTACGACAGAAATTGAAAAACAGTCAAGCCAGGATTAGACTGTCTGACTTGCTGTGTATCCAAGGCATAAAAATAGTTGCACATGGATGAAATTTTGCAGAAAAAAAAATTGCGGAGACTTAAAATATGAAACTTGCAGCATCCTTCTTCTTTTTGTGACTCAAGCTTTGAGCTTGTTAGAGTCACTTTTTTTCCTCTCAGCTCTGGTTTTAGGCATGTTAGAGCTAATTCTTCTTTTCCCTTTGCTGGTCCAGGTTTTGAGCGTGTTAGGACCAGCTTCTTTACTTCCTGTATGGACTGATACTGAGGTGGGATATCTTCGTGAGCCCCATATTGAGAATTTTTTTTGAGCAAGAGCAAAATCTCGTACCTTGGACGTCGTATATGTCTTGCTTGTCCAATTGATCCGGGAGTGGACCCTTACTCGTGAAAATGCAGGGCCGATCGCAGCCAATATTTTGTGCCTCATGTTAGCCTCCTATATCAATAGGTTTCATCTTTCATGTTTGTCTTGATGGAAGTATGGAATATGTTCAAACCTTCTTACTTGAGCAAAGGTGTTCCATATTCTTGAAAACCAAAAAAAAATCAAAAAATTTAAAAAATGTAAAGAGGGTATACCCTAAAAGAAAGATCAAAGGGTAAAAAGAATAAAAATGGTCAAAAAGAGAAAGAAATGAACCCCAAGCAAAAAATAGACCAAGGAAAGTGTGCAAATCCAAATGCCACTACTCTTTACTCTGTTGTAATAAATCAATTGTGTGCAGCTTTGCCACAATTCACGAATAAGTCAAACTGTTTAAACTTGGCTTAGTCATATTTCAATTTCATGTTGTAGATTAGAGAATAAATATCTAGCCAAACAGTTTAATCTTGGCAGATAAGTAGATAGGTAGAGTTAATAAGAGGTGCTCAACAGTTTAATCTGAGCCCCTGGATGTAATAAGGGTAGAATTAGATAGATTGGCCTTGTAAAAAAGAAAAGATTGAAAAGGGTTTGCAAGTCTAAATGCACCCTAATAAAGAAGAGAAAATGGTAGTGTTAAGTAGATAGGGTAGGTAGATGGTGCTGCAAAGTGTTATTTGATGAATGATGCCGCTACATGTTTTTGATCCTTTGCTTTCATCACAAATACTAAAGCAGGAAATACACTGGAAAATCACAACAAGCAAAGTCAAACTCATTAACTTTCCTCATCACTTTCCCCTCAAAGGTTTTACTAATTTCCCCCAAAAGTACTAAGGTATTTGGAGATCAAAAGGGCTCAAGGCATTTCCTTGACTTTTGGAGGGACCGGACCCTCGGCCTAATGATA